>WWPM01013489.1:0-17173 GCA_023279145.1 Glomeris maerens | reverse complement strand
GCTTGTTCAAGTCGAAAATCTGGAAATACTAGTTGGAGTTTTGTTGTTGCGCGTATGGCGTAACTTGGATTTGGGCAATTTGCACTCCACTTGGAAATCTTGGCTTAAAATGATTTCAGAGTTGATGCTGTTTTTCTATATTTTTATAATATAACCTGGGAGGTTTCAGGCGTAATAACTGAATCGTAAAAAAAAATAGTAGCATTTGTATTTTGGTTATCCTGATTTAAAGTTAAGAGGGTTTTTGGTTGTTTTACTGCCTGTCAAATTTCTTGAGGTTATATAAATTTAGGCAGTTGTAAATATGTTATTTGCTGCCTAAATTGTTTCCGTTTGGATTTTAAAGACTTTAGAGATGTAGAAATATTTGCCATGTTTGCAAATATTTTAACGAACAAGCGCAAATGCAATCTAATCTAACTTGGCATGAGGATGCTGTTGTAGATTTTCTGCATTTTGAAGGGAAACAAAAGTAAATGGTTGTGATACATACATGAAAGAAATTCATTCGTTGCACCTTATTCATTTTTCCTCTTCACATATTAAAAAAGAAACCTTATGGCACATTAGCCAAAGGGGATCCTTTATATAAATAAAAATCGTTGTATATTGGAAATTTCATGCAATATGGCTGGAGTTGTAAAGAATCCTAGATGGATATTGGTCCACTGTATATTACTATTTAATTTTTTGATTGGCGTATATCGTAGAAGCGGTTATTTCATTGAGAAAAATCTGTAGATTTGTGGTGTTGCAATTTTGAGTGAATTGTAACGGGAGACTTGTACAGGGCATTTGCTACATGTTACCAAACATTTGCTCACCTTTTGAGGATGCTGTTGCAGTGCAATTGTGTTGTAATATATTAAGGCAGCATCCTCATCAGTAATGTTCATACATATGCAAATTAGAAGTAATCTTGGTGTATTTCAGTTTTGTAAACTTGTACGCAGTGACTGCGTGTATACTGAAACCTTTTTATCGTGTTGTGTACGCAATGTTCTTAAAATTTGTTGCCGTTTTGTGTGCAAAAGTTGGAAAGGCGATCTGATGTCGTTCGAGTATAATTATTCCATTAAAGTTGTGCCAAAAAATTGTAATTTAAATGATATAATCAGGGTTGATGCAAACGGGGAAATCCAAAAAAGAAAACAAGGAAATTTGGGTATCTGAAAAAATGTCGGGAAATGCTGTATCAATATGAAAACATGGCAAATTTAGTTGTCAAGATATTTTAAAATATAATTACATTCTTCTAAATGCGATGCAATTGTTTAACTTGTTCATATTTGGTGAAGTATTTTGCAGTTATAGTATGAACCTTGTGTAAACAGTTTTGAGTCCCTGAGCATTTTACTGTTGCCTATGTACAATATCTTTAATACAACGTGGTTTAATTACAGTTTGCAACACGAATTGCAGTATCAATCGATAAATGCGCAATGTTTTGGGCCATCTCCCACATTTCACAATCGCATAGATATGTGCAAGATGCAAATCACAAATTATCTGACTCGATTTGTATGGTCATTTGTGTTGATTGAATCAATTTCCTCGCAGGATGAGAAGTTGCTTCTTGATTTGGAGCTAGATTTCACTCTAGAATTGACAGGCTTCAAGTGGGGCTAGTGCAGCAAACTGGAAGTGTGCTTCATCAAGCGGGTTGCTCTTGGAATTCTTCTTTCAGTCTTTCTCGCAATGCTACAATCAGTCTTCTTGGTAAAGATGCTAAATTGCCCATTTTGTCAGCTACTGATTCACTACTGTCTCCCTTCAATTTAACCCAATATACAACATTACGTACAAGACATTTACAATTATAAATGTACAAGAGAATTTTACTTGCAAATAACCTTTTGAACTAATATAGTATGAACAGTTCCGTTTGCATCCTCGAACTCCAGCTTGAATAACCCATGCTGAATGTCATTTTCCCCTGAAATTGCAATGATATTTTTAAAGTACCGGCATTACTCCGCAAATTTAAATGAACATCCAATGAGACGCAATCGAATGAAGACAATTAGCCAATTAGAATCATTCGAAAGAGAGCTGTCGTCCGACAAGCACGGTTTTTCGAATTTTACCGGTGCGATATAAAATTTATAGGCCTACCCACCAGTAGGAGAGAGTTTTGAGCGACTCGGAGGCTGGTAAAGTTTCTTGTCCGGTTTCTTATTTTTATTCGCGTCGTTTATTAGCCTAGACGTCTTCAACTGATTTTCTTTTTCATATTGGTTTCTATAATTTTACAAATTACAAGTTCTATCAGTCTTCTAATCATTCCTGTACTTTATGAAATAATGAAGAGTTTTCAAACCTATCTACTTGGTTTTTGATAATGCTTCTCATGAAACCGTGGTTCATATCAAGTCTTCTGACGGGTGCGGCCATTTTCTAAAATTTCTTTACTGTGCAGCCAAGGTGTATCGAATATCGATGTACACTGACGTCATATACGGAGTTGCTGAAAACCGCTACCGGGTAGCGGTCGAAATTTAAAGATGGCGGGAGAAGTTGAAGCTACTAGAAAGCGAGAGAAAGATCACGTTGGTGATGCAGATGATGATCTGCCGGCTTCGAAACGTGCAGGTAAAATTCTTCTGCGTTCGAGGAGTAATAATTCCTTACATTTTTCATAATTTGATGCTAATTGCTGCGCTGGATGACACTTTTCCGGAAAATGCTCAATTTCGCATTTTATTTATTCACCAAATGGGTTCAATTTCATTTCAGCTACTAAAGCGAAACGGCGGAACTGTCCGTATTTGGACACAATAAATAGGTTAGTATTCATTCCATAATACTGAAATGTGTGCAGAATAATAACCTGTAATTTTCGATCTGAAATGCAGCATTTTTTTATGTTTTCTATAGGTACATAATGCCAAAAATGATCAGAACATTTGATAATTCTTAAAATGATTATATTAATCTGTTCTATACACGGGACCCGTGATTAAATGAATGTTTAATGAGGAAAAATGAATTGTACTCTCTGTTCACGTTATATTATTTGGCAAATTTTGCGCGTCTATTAATAATGTTTAATTTTTATAAATTTTTGCATTTGGAACAGGCAGGTGCTGGATTTCGATTTTGAGAAGCTGTGTTCAGTCTCTCTGTCCAGGATAAATGTCTATGCGTGTTTGGTGTGTGGAAAATATTTCCAAGGTAGCATTCAGAACTTGAAATGACTTTACGGATGAGAATAGGTGTACTGTATGTGGGCATGTTCTGCATTTTCAGGCCGCGGTCAGAATACACATGCGTACACTCATAGCGTTGAGGTTGGACATCACGTGTTCCTCAACTTGCAGATACTGAAATTTTACTGCTTGCCTGACAATTATGAAGTTATTGATTCTTCTCTAGACGATATAAAGGTGATTGCTTATTGGATGCTGCTGTTCGCATTGCAAGATTTAATGCAAATATTATATGAATGTCGTTCGTTTTGTTCTTCATAATTCAGTATGTACTGAAGCCTACATTTACTCGTGAACACATCAACAAATTGAACCAGAATGATAAGTTGTCACGTGCTATTGATGGGACGACTTATTTACCTGGTAATGAGGAAAAATGAGGGTAAATGTTTGGAAGTTAAAAATCCAAGTCATCTTATTTTGCAGGAATTGTTGGTTTAAACAATATCAAAGCAAATGATTATTGCAACGTGATTCTGCAGGTAAAGCGAGCATTAGTTTGGTTATTGTATTATATTTGTTACAATAATTATTGAAATGTGAAAATTGCGTTTTTAGGCATTATCTCATGTACCACCACTGAGAAACTATTTCCTGCGCGAGGAGAATTACAGCCGCATCAAACGGCCACCAGGTGACAGCATGTTTCTTCTCGTGCAAAGATTTGGAGAACTGATGAGGAAATTGTGGAATCCAAGAAACTTTAAGGCTCACGTTAGTCCTCACGAAATGCTTCAGGCAGTTGTCCTTTGCAGTAAAAAGAAATTTCAGATCACTGAACAAGGTATACAAAAAATAAACAGAATGGTATATTATTTGTAATAAGATTTTTTGGTTATTAACTATTTCATTTATTTTCAAATCAGGTGATCCCATTTTGTATCTGTCATGGTTTTTAAATGCATTGCATCTTGCGCTCGGTGGCACATCAAAAAAGGACAGCAGCATCATTTATAAAGTGTTTCGGGGCAAAATGAGGATCTTCTCGCGCAAGATCCCCCCTGTGGAAATGGTTAGTATATTGGGAATTTGTATGCGGTAGTTTCAGTTGGTGGTGTCCGTGTTTAAATGTTTGACAACAGCATTAATTTTGATTTGGAATCATTGAATGTACTGTATGTGATCGTGATGTCACTTTGAATCACAAGGAACGTTGTTTGTTTTGCCGACATATTTGTGGTTTCCACAAATGAAATACTATACTTTTACCAGATTGCTAACTTTTGTATTCTCAGATCTGCAATTTCGCAGTGATTTGTGATATTTTGTGTACAATGTCCATGAATGAAATATGAAGTTCGTTTTAAAATTTCATATTTGAATATCATCGGTTAATTTCGAGTTTCAAATTTCATTTTATCATATTTGTCTTCATTGTATAACATAATTAATTGCGAATGAATACTGTCAAGATTTATCAAATATGCAGAAATATCAATGCAAATATGCTTTCAAATTATATAAGGGTTATTTTATTTGCTACGAATTGTGCAAATTCTAACAATAGTTTTTTAATGTTAGGATGAACAACAAAAACAAGTGGTGATCCTTACTGAAGATTATCAAGGTAGGAATATGACATTGCCTATTCTCTAAATAGTTACTAAATACATTCAGGACGAATTCATGTCTTGGAAAACTGTTTGTGATTGAGGTAGGAGTATCATTTCAATTTTTATTGTGTTTTTCACAACAACATGAGATTTTACTACATGAATACTTGACAATGAAAATTGTTAAGATGCAATCAGGTGCTCTGAGTAGAGTGATTGTTACACTTTTATAGCTCTTGGACAGTGTTCCTTGTGTGTTATTACGAGAAATATTCGAGCATAACTATCGGATTGCGGCCATTTCTTATCTTACATCTACCCTTTGGTGCCGCGCTTTGTGCATTGTTGCCTTATGCCTGCATTCAATCTTGAATAGTGGGTCTCACGTGTAGCAAAGTGGCCTCGATGCCATCTTACACATGACCCAATATGTGCTTTAAATATGTCTGCTTCACAGTAGCGTGAAGATGATTAATGAGGCCAAAATATAATGGAAGTTATGCTCACACCTGTATAGAGCATGCAGAGCAACTGCAAGATAGACACATTTTTGGGTTGATTTAGTTACTCTTGGTTTCAGTTGTTTTTGCAGGATATAACAAAAGCAGAACACTGTACTTTTATTTAATCCCTTTGAGTTAATGGATGATTTCACGATTACTATGAATTTACCAAATTATGCATTGTCATTTTCCATACATTTTTCGCTTCAGCAAATATTTTCTAAAGGATTTTGTCACTTTTCTGCACAGTTCCTTTATTATTTCCACAATTAATACATTTATATTGGTGAATTTGCTGAATTTTTGCTTTGGCTTGGAATAATATCAATGAAGTATAGTATATATGTAGTGTATTTTCTAGATGCCACTAGTGGGCGCTGCTATCCTTATTTCTCACATGTATGAAAGTTAAAACCAAGCTTCAATTAAGTGTCCTATATTGACTGTGCTTCAAAAATACAAATTCCATTGATTAGCTGCAACCACTTGCACATTTTTGACAATATTTGTTTATATTTACATATATTCTACCTGGGAACAATAAATAATTATCTATGCTATTAATTAATGTAATATATGTAAGCCCATAGACTATTGCTATATGGCATAATTTGATTTTTAATGTGAAATATGTCATATATGGGATGGTATTTAGTACAATTTTTAACCTCAGGAGTGGTCCATGCGAAAAGCCATAGGAATAAACCTGATTTCTCTAACGAAAGTTGCGTAAATTACGTGATGCTTAAAAGTGAAACACAAACTCGGCTTTTGCTTTTGATTTTAATGTCAGCATCTTTGTAATTTTATGACAGCTTAGCGTTTGAAAAGTAGTGTCGTGATTTTGACAGGAACCTCCATAGCCAGTTTAATGAGTTTCTTGTTCTTCATTTTTTCCCCTCTTACATCTGTGTGATATGTATTCTTTTTCTAAATGCTTTGTCCCACTTTCCCCAAAACCAGAATAATAATTTAGCGTGGGTGTTAGGCCTATAGGCAACTATTCTGTCTTTGTGTGCGATTTTCTTTTATTATTTCTGTCTAGTTCGTGTTCTCTTTGTATTATTCTAAGTAAAGTTTAGCCTCGAAAAAATTCAATGCAACTTAGCTTTCGTTTTCAAAGATTTTTAGGACGCAACTTATTTCTTTGTGAACAAATATTTGACAGATCTATTCGAATTAAGAATGACATTCTTTTGATTGTGTTATTGTTGGACAAATGATGATGGGATGATAGTGGAGTGAAAAACAGCCTGAAACTGTGTGTCACCAAGGAAATACTTCATGATAAGTCAAAGTAAATTTGTGTTTGCATACCTGTGTCAAATCTATTTTCACTTGACCAAGTCGATCCCAATCTTATTATTATTGTAAAGCCTTGGCCTAAACTCAGCAGCCTCTTCACATTTGTACCTACTAAAATTCACAGCAAATCCTGGGTGGGGTCACCATTGTCATCATCGGCCAGAAGGACATGTATTTTTGATATTGCATATCATGGAGACCTAATTATGTTTGTTAGTCAATGAAATTCCCTATCCGAGCTAATGAATTGTTCCATTAAAATTATATTTAAAAAATTATCATGTCATTGTCATAGTTAATGATTTTCTGAATTTTTGAATTTTAATGTTCGACCTATATATGAAATATTTGATTGGTCACATTACAAATGGCTACGCTCAAGTAAGGCCTACATATAATTTATATTTGGTTTTTATAAATAAATAATATGAGTGATTTTCTCTAACTTATTGCTTAAATTTTCTACTGACTAGGTAGTGTTGGAAGGTACGTATAAATGCTGTGAAATAGTAGGTCTGTTATTTGCTAAAGTTTGTATTTGAATAAGATATTTTTTGCAAGTTCATTTATGTCAAGTTGAATGAGCATAAATATGAAAATATGATCAATTTGAAAGAAATCCTTTACCCACATACGTATATGTATGTTCTTATTAGGTACGACACGTGTTTCGGAATACACACAGGGCACTCATGAGGACCAGAACATTGGCTCACACACAGGAGCACATTTATACAAGAAAAACCTGAGCAATAAATATGCTCCTGTGTGTGATCCAAGGTTCTGGTACCTGATGAGTGCCAAGTGTGTGGTGCGAAACATGTGTTGTAGTTGTACCTAATAAGAACCTAAGGTGCGTCTCAAAATGATATGTCCACCCACATTTTTCCTCCCCTGATTTTTAATTTTTTACTAAATTAACAAAAAACGTGTTTTATGTGTTTTATGTGTTTCATAATTATATGTTCACTATTATTATTATATCGCTGGTTATGAATATGACCAAGTACTATACCTTTTGAAATTACTTTGAACAAACGATTTAGCATTGAATTTCTTAGTGTACAAATAATGGACATACTTATGGAACACCTAAAAACACGTTTTTTTTTTCATTTATTTAAAAGTTACAAATCTTGCGTTACAATAATTTCAGATAATGCTTGCATTGACATAATGTGTTTAATGAATGCAAAGATATTGGCAGAGACATTAAAGCTACAAAAAACTGATTGTTTTGTATTAGTAACCTACACGTCAATTCTCGATAAAAATATGATGTTCTGAATATTTCATCAAAAATATAATGGAAGATTTAGTGAATTGCGTTAATGCAACTGGTTTTTTGTTTCTATTCAAGGTCTAAGTAGGTGTATGTAGTGTATGGTGCAGTTTAAATTATAAAAGTATATTTTCGGATATTAATTTGAAGATTTTTGAAAATAATAGTATACGTCATGCAGTTTATCTTGTCACTTAATTGATTTCCTGGAATTGCATGTAAACAATAAACATTTGTTATATTTGTTACTTCAAATAAAGCGTTTCTCAAATTCTAAAATTACACTGTTCACCATGTCATGCAGGCACAGATTTGAAACCGGTATACCGTAGTATGTTATATTGTTGTGGATTTCAGAGGTGAAAGGTGTGAAATTATTCTTGTTTATGGGCGCGTGATTTGAGAAGGAGAAATAACTTGAATTTTGCTTGGTTGTTATTAGGATGGTTTTGGTTTCCCAAACGAGGTACCTCTATTTGCAAAAGTAGGTTATCTAGAATGGGACCTTTACAACCCCCAAGTGGTAACCTTTTCTGGGAAAATGTGTGAGAAAGAAGCCTGTGCATGAATTGTGTGTGCAAGAATTGTGTGAATGCTGTCTGTAGATGGGAATATACGAGTCTATTATTGTCGTGAAGAACTGGTTTGCCATTTATTTATTCATCCGACCACATCCGTTCCCAAATTTATTTTCACAAGTACTACATATGTAACACAAAAATTATGGATAATGAGGATGGGGTGGATGTTATAATAACTGTAAATGTTATGCAAAGATTTGAAACAAAGTACCCAATTTCCGTATTTATATTTACTTTCAGTGTTAGTGTTACGTGGATGGTATTGTAATTGGATAATAGTAATTTATATTTAGAGCATAGAAACATTGATGTTTCTATAAAAAGTAAACTTTTTGATTCTTGCGCAAGTCATAAAACAATATTAGTTGAATTTTAAAACAAGCTTTACAATGAAACAATAGCGTCTCTCGTGCAAATTGGCAAATATAAATGATAAATTCTTCAATATTTCCAACTTAAAAATGTCCAATTATAATTTGTATTAAAGCTGTGAAATTTGGAATTAAATTTAAATTTTGCACAAGCAATATATTCATTGTTTCCTTTTACTGTTAACAACTTAGAACTAAAAGAATATTGTGAAATGTGCAAAATAGATTAAAATCCAACAGCTCGATCGATTTGGTTAGGACTATACTTAAATAAGAAAAACCATGAAATCTAGGATTCAAATTATAAGCTGGTTGAGTTTAGGCTTACTGACTTCATAAGCAAATTTTAAGAGCGTGTTAGTTACATTGTTGTGTATGATCCTGATTTTAATTCAACTTTATGTGGATAAGTGGATAACCTAAATATATTTTGACATCAATATACTACAGCATAATTTCACAATGATGTTTATCATGCTACATTATTAAAATATCCTATATTTGATGCATGCATGATATTTCTATTTTACCCTAACGTCACTGCTTGTTTATAGCACTTTTTAAAAAATATTTGGAACAGTAATTCCTCTTCCCTGTCGCCAATTTTGCTTTGATGTTTACTGTGATGAGCAACATGCTCTGTAATTTTAAAAGTTTTATTTTCCCTGTGGTCGTTTTCTCAGGTCACTGAACCTTAAGTGATTTTTCTCTTTTAAAGTCATGACAATATACGGTAGGTATAAGTGCAGCTAGGACAGAAATAATGAGTTCTTATTTTTTCCTTAACTCTTTTCTGTACCGGTACAGATTTAAATATTAAACTTGTCGTGCTCATCCTGCATAGATTTTTGAATGTCCTCTTTTTAAAGTCCAAAAATTGTACGTTTCAGATACGAAAATATGTAAATCCCGATTCGATAGATAAAGTTATTTAAATATTTTGCAGGAAGAAATTTGCGAAATACCCCATGTCATACTTTGAGCGCATAAGTACCGTTTTTATCCGGTACAGCATATTAAAAATTTGCCCAACATCATGCATGCGGTTTCAAAAGAGAAAACTCGATGTTTTATTTAATCAATTGGCATATTTATGCTAAATTCGGTACGGAATCCTCTGTGTATGTGTGTGTCATCACTAAGCAGGAATTTCTGAAAAACTGAAACGGACTGAAATTTTCAATTTTCATGTTTTTGTGAAGTGTGTATGCCCTACTTGCATTTAAAAATTCCAGAGAATTCGGACAATTGTAAGAGAATACGGAAAATATTTCGTGTTATGTGTTTGCTAAATGATTTTATTACTTCTATTTATGTATTAAAATGTAAAGTTAGATATTGTTAGCGAAATTTCAAGCAATTTAAAAATCGAAAAGCAGTTGTAATCCTAATGAAATTGCAAGTAGCAGTAATAAGACAAAAGTAAATTTTATTTCACATAAAAATAAGTACTTTTTTTAATTAAAAAATAATTAGAAAGTAGTTGCGAATAATACTTTAGCCTCCTATAACACCAGACTTTCCTAACTTGAAAGTTGCCTGTCTAAAATCTGCAAGGACATTAAAAGCCTCTACCTACACATTATTATTCTAGCTTTCATAAGTAGATTAAAATTTCATGCTACATGGCATATGAACAATGCACTTTGAAAACACTTTGCAAAAAATCCCGTATTTTTTGCACACCTGTTAGGCTACCAAGCATTTATTACTTCCTGGTGGACTTGAACCAACCAAGGACGACAAGTTTTGCGTGTCTGACCGCAAAATTCTCGTGATTTACTTTTTAGCATTATTATAAGCTACACATAAGTATTAACTACTATGTATACTTATCACAAGTCTTAAAAAACTCATGTTTGTCTGAATCAGGAATTTACCATAAGAAAAACGAAAGAATGTTATAATCAGCAGGTGATCAATACCCGGAAATGCCATTACACTCACTGGACCAGTGATTTCTCCCTGAACCATAGACCTCGTCAATAGTATACAAGACTGAAATACAAGTATTTGTTGATGATTAACCAATATTTCCCCGGTTATAATCATTATTTTTAATTTAGTAATTTTGATCTACGTTACTTTTTTATTGAACATACTGTTTTTATATTAAACCATATGCAATTTTAGCTGAATATCCCCAAGTTCATTTATAAACGCTTTTTTAGATATATGCACAATATTGCTTCATATCCTTAGTTTAATTGAGTTTCATATGTACAAATTTACGAATTTCAGTACGAATTTTGCAGTAAAAATGTAACCAAATTGGCATTTTATCTGAGAATTTCTGGAATTATAATTGCATAGGTAATTTGGTATATTTGACTGCATATTTAATCATTAAACAATATGGGCATTGTTTTTTTGCATCACTCCACTAAATTTCTATCATCATAAGGATTCCAATTTGACATGCTAGGTTTCGTTTCAATTTGTACATGTGTAAAAATACCCTCCAAGCTTCTTCCTATGTTTTTATACGTTGTGATTTGATTATAGTGTGATTATCTGCTGTACATAGTTGATTGGAAACGAGAACGAGCGTTCATTCACTCAGCTGAAGAGTTGTGCCATGTAATCGCAGCTTTTATGCTGTTTATATTATCAATACGCTTGGAAAGTATTCCTTCCAGGCGGAAAATCGCTTACTTATTGATGCTTGAAATGGCAGCCATGTTGAATTTTTTCTTATCTTTTCTTTGTTGCCAGTTTGGCATAGGAATTTCTAAGAATAAGAAAGCAAAGACGATTAGGTATTTTTTCCCCAAGGAATTTTACTATTGTGTTCTTTCAGAACTTTTATTTCTAGTTTAATTGAGCAATACATTTATATTAATTTACATAATATTTGGCCTACTTGGTTCTGTATGCAAAATTTCAATACGTATGTTAAAAAATACTGCAATAATGTAATTAATGAAATAACAATTAAACTTTAATTTGCTTCTTTTATATTATTATAATACTATAATATTGATGTGTTAAACGTTTGTGGGGTTTCCTCTATCTTTAATTTATACAAATATTTGTTGACTGGTTTTTGAAGCTTTATTTGAAAGGTATACACGTGTAACCTAATAATACTGACAGGTTGTTACTGTTTGAAACAGCCCAGAACAATTTCGATTGCTGTATATATGTGTATGAATTTATACACAGGTAAAAATTAGTTCTAAAAACCTGCAAGAAACGCTACGTCATTTTGTGCTGCAGAAAGGCCGATGAGAAAGTGTGATGAACCTATTGTGTGGTTTATGCTATGGCTGTTCATAATTTAGATTACCTTTTGAAAATTGGGAGAAAAAAATATGGCGCTTCATTTTGTTGGTGGCTATACACAATAAAGTGCAGACAAAACCTGAAATTTCATCACGCATATTCACTTTGGTGTCCCGTTTATATGCCATCAATTTGGTGAATCTCATTCTCAGACTTCTGTGCCATATGTATGTGTGCAATTTTCTTATGTTATCATTATCCGCAGATAGACCTATTTTACATATTAATAATCCATGTGTGGAAATAGAAAAGCAGAACTCATTTTAGGATTCGTGACGAAATATGGGAATTCTTTTTGCGTGAAACAAAATAATTAGAGAATAATAACAGTAAAATAAAAACAACAGTAATTGTTATAATACAGGATGAGAACATGCAAAATGTACAACAGCAACAATAATAGTAATTACTTGATAATGTTAGAAGACAGCAATAGTAATGCAATAATATTAAATATTGTTGTAGCCTGCCTGGATATTGGCGAAATATTCTAAATATGTAATTTAATTTAACAATTCAGTAAAATTTTAACCTAAATTAAAAGATATAATAATTACTGCGTCACTTGCACTTGTAAACAAAACACGTAATTCCTTGCAATTTATAACCACACAATTGTGTCAATTATTTATGCCACGATAATTATAGTTCAACAAAATACTACGCCCATCGCTCACTTGTTTGTACGACTATTGGGCGGCGTGTTTATTAATTTCTTCCCACATTTCCAAATTCATCAAATGAAGAACTTTAGATTCCAATAATAGTATACTTCAATTAAATCCGGCCAATGAAAAGGCGTGTAATAAAGCTATGCATTGTTTTAAATCCCAAAATGTCAAAAAGTTGTATATTAATTCTGTAACCGCCCATTTGGCAATACCAGATATGTAATTAGGAAACCTGTAAATTATAAGTTGTCTTCATTTCATTCATAAATTGCATCGCCATGATTGTATTAGTTATCTATTAAAATGCAAAACAATGCAGGGAAATGCATATGGCAAAAAGAGAATAAAAGCTATGCAGAAAATTGTAATTTGCAATGAAACTTGAAAAATTGGATATAGCAATTGCAATGACCAGATGCTTGGCAGACATTTGTTTGTAGTAATAGATTTAATTTTATCACAATTTTGAAAACACTTCTGCAGATCGAAACTTTAACAAAATCTTATTTTGTGAAACACATAATAATTTATACATTTCAACTGAAAAGGTTTTCTTTATTGTTCACATTTCTAGATAAACTTTTATACTGCTTTTGCACAGCTTTTTCAGAAATCATTCTCCTGGGAAGAATATTCATTTATGTAACAAAACATTAGTTGCAGTTTCAGAACTGTGCCTAACTTTTCAGCTTTTCTATTTACGCAATGTTGAAAATTATGAATGAATTACATTTGAGAATAGAATGTCAGTTGCAAATATATTTAAACTTAAATATACATTTGTTTGCTTTGTGTGCGTGATTTATTACAGAGAAAATGGAAGTTTCGCCATTCTTGTACCTGACAGTTGATCTGCCACCTCCACCACTTTTCAAGGATGAATTTCGAGAAAATATCATTCCTCAAGTTCCATTGTTCAACATTCTAGCCAAATTCAATGGTTATTCCGAAAAGGAATACAAAACATACAAAGATTCGACGATGAAACGATTTGAAATCACTCAGCTCCCTCCTTATCTTATTCTTTACATCAAGGTTTGTACGTGACTTTCTGCCAAACACTTAGCTGCTAGTTAAGAAACTAGTTTCCCTATTACCTGCTTACTTTTCTTATCAATTAGGGATAAAGTAACTGTTACAACTACTCATTGAACCAATTAGATGTATTAAATCGAGTGTATTTTTATTATTCTGTTGTGCATTTAATGAAGAAACCGTGTATAGATAGACTTAATGTTTTCGATCTGTTTGGAATTCTCATAATCAATTCATTTGGGAGAATGCGTTGACATATATATTTTCCGGTATCAAAATGCATTTTATTTGGACCAGTTTGTTTTATTGATCCATTTTATTTATGAGGTCCTTGAATGTTGTTTTCATTTATATCTTTAGCGATTCACCAAGAACACTTTCTTCATTGAAAAGAATCCAACTATTGTGAACTTTCCTATCAAGTAAGGTTATTTTTATATTCTGTACGTCTGTGTATTGTGTGGGTCAAGAATGTTCCTTCTTTTATTTCTACTTTCAGTACAACGTGTTTCATGTTTTTCTGTGTCACTTTAGGTGATAGAAGCTGTATATTGTTATTATCAAGGTTCAAAAATATGTTATTTTGCTCTTGGGTTTGAATTAAATTTTTGTGGAACAATCTATTCATATATATATTTGATAGAAGAAATCGGTCAAGTTTCGCAAGTGATGGGCAAATAACTAAAAAAAACGAGTTTTATATATGCTTTTTCTAGATGCAACCTAATTTCTGCCAATAGAAAATGTTGCATGTATTTATCATTTCCTTGTTACTTTAATTATTGACATCCAATGAATTTAAATATTAATTAGTTGCTGAATAATATTTCATCTAAATGAATTGGTAAAATTTAAATGTCTGGAGACTAATTCTGTTTTTTCCTCCCCTTAAGCCAAGATTCAGCATCATTTTGAAACGACCTAGTAATAACAATATGTTTGCATTTTGTTCAAAATAAAATAGAATGTGTTTACAGTGTGCATTTAATTTTAGCAATTTGCTTTTAAAATGCAAATTATTTATGCAAGATGTTCCACAGATAAAATACATTAGTGTACCTTACAGTAAAACTTGTCTAAATTGGTGATCAATATCAGTTTAGTTGCCAGTTAAGACAATTAAGTGGAGCCACTTTCACCTACATTATCATTTGTTTTGTAAGAAACCTATACTTGAAAATAGCTTCACAGGCCCCTTATTCATAGGCCATTATTTAAGAATTGTTGATCTGACCAATATTATAAACAGTATTAGTTTCTCCAACAAGTTCTACTATATTTCTTCTTTTTTTCTCATTTCACCAATATAAAAAGTTAACTTTGGATATGAAATTTTATATGTAATCCTAAACAATTAAGTTTACACTTTCATATTTGATTTCAGGAACATAGATTTGGGAGATATTCTGAGTGCTGAGACAAAATTGAAACATCCAAATGCCATTTACGATTTGCTGGCTAATGTAGTTCATGATGGGGAACCGGCTGCTGGCAAAGGAACCTACAGAGTTCACATATTCCATAAAGTAAGTATGGTGACTAATTTGTTTTGATTCTGTAATATGGCAACATCGCGATTGACAGGAGATGTGAAAGCAAACCGTGAATTTGCAGTATCAGTTTGACAAATCATTTTCATCATCGCACTGCACCTAGCTCTTACAGCTCTTACCGTAACCAAGCCTTAACATGTCCCATTTTATCCAAAGTGCAAATTGATGATACAAACAGCCTGAAGGTGTAGTATAGTTGTTGCTGCAACCTTTCCTAGTGTAACATTTTCCCTTTTAAATTCCATTTCCAAATGAGATTTCCAGGGGATTGAGTTAGTGTTATTACCTACACTAGTCGTTCCTAATTTCTGTTCCTGACCTCTAAAGTTTTTATCTGCCAGGTTAGAAGGTCATTGAATACATTTACTTGCATTGTATTGCATCGAACGAGCACAAACAGAAACTAGTGGAAATATAAAATAAAACTTTGCAGGTTTATAAGAATTTTTTTTACAAGGCAGAGTTTGCGGATTTGCGCCGAGTGGTACTCGGGTTGTGATTCACTTAGATTTCTTTATATAGATTTTTCCTGCAATGTATATACAAGAAGTTCATTGGTATTCTGATCGTTAAAGATACTTAATACACTTTTTGTGGTTTGGAGAGGGGGGAAAAAATGCAATTTTTCAAGTTGCCGAGCACTGGTTTAAAAAGCGAGGGCTTATGTAGCTCAAAACTTGATGTAACCCGGTCACCCTGTTCTGTGCGAACGACCCTTTGTTATAACAACTTACAAGAAGAAGATAGCATTTGATTCATTTTATTAGCATTTTCAGTTTGTTTTCTCGTTTTTCTAAGGGTTCCGGCAAGTGGTTTGAACTGCAGGACCTACACGTCACCGAAATCCTGCCGCAAATGATAACTCTGTCCGAAGCTTACATTCAGGTGAACTGCAGATCTCTTGCTGGGATTTTCCTTGTTTTCAGAAGCATGTCAACCAGTAATTCGTCTCAACTGTCATGTTTGCAGATTTACGAGCTGCGCAAACCGAAATCCAACGCTGCAAAACAGAAACCAATGCCGGCAAAAGACACGGTGCGCAATCAGAAGTGATAATATTACAATATAATTGCGTTCTCATTCTTGCATGACGTGAAAGGATAGCCATGAAAATGACTTGATTTTAATGCAGTAATCTATAATTGTATTTGCTGTAAAAGCAGTCATTTTGAAGAAATACAGATTGGTGAAAACACGTGCGCGGCCTTTACGGTGAAAAGTATTTAGTTTATCTGGGAGTGTATTACCTTGAGTAGTACTAGTGTCTATTATTTTCACGTTACTCGTAGCTATTCGCATTTCATTAATTAATTTTGCAATTTCTTGTTTTATTTTTCTAAAAAAAATGGAAAGCATTTCTTTATTGTTGGAAAGACAAAACTTTTGGGCAACAGCAAGAAAAATGTGATGAGAAATTGAATTAAAAGAACAACATTTGGAACTCTACTTCATTGCTGAATTAATGATTATTAGTTTGCATACTTTGTGTAGTTTTAGTTGTGAGATATTTTGCATGGGAACTCTCTTGTGCATTTTGAAATATCCTATATGATTAAGGAATGTAATATAAAGAGTGGATAAAGATATCCATTCTTACAAATTTGAATTATGAGATTTTCTGTTCAGGTTAGCACCAATCACAACATAACTTTCTCAGTGAAATATTAAGTTACTCTGTTCATTAAACACAGTGAAAGAAATAGTTGGTCATTTTTGACCCGGTTGATACCAATCCATGAAAACTACTATGTAAAATTATGCAGCGTGCATCGTGATTTCAAATTTTGTCGGCAAGTAGGGTGAAACTCATGATTCGGTTCACATA
>WWPM01013486.1:0-18478 GCA_023279145.1 Glomeris maerens | reverse complement strand
CAGCTTCCCTCTTTCTTTGTTTTAGTTGTTTCTTTTTTGTATGGATTTACGAGTAGAGCGAAAAAGATAAGGACAAATTCGAGTGGGCTTCAAATGACCGACTAATTAGAATTCGTAAAATAGTGACAAGATAAGGGGAATAAGTTTGAATTTGGAAAGTTTGGAGAACATGCTATTGTGATCAGTGGAGAAAAGGTCGAATCTCTCGAAATTGACCTCGTGGCATTTGTTTGCAGAACATGCTTTGTGCGATTTCAAATATTTGCTTAACCCTTTAAAGCATGCATTTTTGTTTATTGGTGTGCATTAAATTGCGTGGCCACAGCTGAAGTGGTTTTTTCTTAGTCCCAAAAGGCCAAAATGGGTACTAAAAAAGTGATTCCATGAGGGCAATAAGCCTCAGTTAGAATATTGAATTGCAATTTTAAACAATTACAAATTTAGATCCTGCGTTTTCGTTGACTGGGGTGTTCATTAAATTCAGAATTATGAGGGTGGAAATAAAAGCAACAACAATTTTTGAAGTGGGGCTTTTGTGGTCCAAACAGGTAAAAGGTTAACTTAATTGCGCAGTTTGTTATACTTAATATTTGATCTGTTTTAAAAATTCATTATGTTCAGTATCGACTTGAAATTTTACTTATATTAATTATAAATATAAACGTGATCATGATGATAATTTTTGTTATGAAAAAATTGTTTGATAGTGCATTTTTGAAATTAAGGGGTATTAAATTTTTTGTTTCCAGAAAACCTTTTAATCTTTTTATCATTGAAAATAGAGAAATATAAGATTGAAAAATGCGTGAGAAAATATATGTTTAGGCCAATATAACAACATTTAGTATATAGTTAGTCTATAAATACAAATATTCTGTTTTGTTTGTGGACATTTTGTAGCAGTGTATAAATAGGAATATGAAATACATATTACAGTTGATGTCTTGCGGGATAGATGAATTGGATTTAGGAATTAATAAACCTATATATTATATTGCTAATGTTTTATTTTGCAATATCTGTGTGAATGTTATAGTCTGAGAATTGTATATAATTATGTCAATACTGCGCATGGCAATTATTGGAGGAATGTGTATATAGAGAATTACAGGAATGAAAGGTTGAGTGGAAGCACACACAAGTATGAGGGGAGAGTGCAGGATGGAATTTGCAAATGAAAATGAAACGTTAGCCGTACACTGATTATTATATTCGTGGAGTGAGGAAAAGTATGTTTAGTCAATGGCGGCCTGAAATTTGGTGTCGTAAAGATTAGCAGTTGCAAGTTATACAGTGCTGGCTGCCAAAGTGACTCAGATAAAGTGCGAATTTATTGCAAACACGATAACATTACATTTCCTGCAGTTAACTACCACGTGCTCCACTAAATATAGTAATGCTAAGTTTGCACACTTGCAGCTAAATGTTGTATATACGTGTATACCTATATCTTGAATCTTGCTTTTTTCCCCTCTTTTTCTCCATCTCTTTTCTTGTTCATTTTGCCCTTGTGTTAACGAGAAAATGAGGTGTTTCTTTCGATCCTCTCTCTATATTCTTCCCACCTTTCTTTTACATAATTCAATATGCTATCTTTTCCTATATGAGCTTGTGCACTTGTATATTGCTTTCCTCAAAGGCTTGGTCAAGCTATCAATTATTTGCGCACGCGCTTTACAACTTCTCCCAATTTACATTGTTTGCTTTTTTATGTTACAAACCTGATTTTATCGCCAAACCCATGCATACATACAACAAAAGCAATTTGGTGCACAGCTATATAAAACCTATGGCAATAGTGATTGAGACAGACTGATTCCCCTAAATTGGAATAACTTGGGAATTATAGGTCACATAACTTAAGTTATGTTAATTCAATAGTGTAATAAATGCAAATATTTCAATGTATTTTTGTCAGATATAGACCTGAGATTGATGATATTAATAACTATTTATTTCTTCAGTGCTTTTCAAGATAATAAAGGTTATTTAAGTGAATGCTTTCAGTGAAAGTAATTCTGTATAGGAATATGAGGGGTGTTTACAAGTATACAAACACACTTAAAAGTCTGGAAATGAAAGAATTGCAAAGGAATAATATTTTGAATTGATAATAAATGGGATTTGGAATTTAAGATGTAAAAATTCAATTTATCATGTTAGAGGTCATACATGAGCATTGCAATTTTTCATTATAATCTTATTATGCGGTAATCTACAAAAATTGAAGTTCAGTGACATTAATGTGGTCAACACGAGCCAAAATGGCAGAAAAGCACCGTGTAATGTCTGTCATTTTGTTACGAGGAATTTTATAAACGGATTTGAAATAAAGGAGAAGGGTTTGATTCAGTTTTTTGTTTGTTTGTTTTAGTGCATGATAGTTGATAGTTTGTGCGCTGGAGGTCGCTAGTGTCGTTTCCAGTTGCATCACAATTTGCTTGCGCTAATTTATGATTCGAAATAAGTAGGTATATATCTTATTACATACCCAATTGTTTGTGCGAGAAAAGGGGGGAAAAAAGCACAGCATATACAACAAGAACATTTCAGCTTTTCTTCCTTTCTTTCTTTCTTCTTTTCTCCAAATTTCTTTCCCTTAATTCCAGTGTCATGACATCCCGTTTAGGTGTATTTATTTTTTTTGTTATTCTATACCTTTAGTTTTCCTTCCTTAAAGCTTATACATTATATTTTGTTGACTGTATAAAATTACACGTATTGAGAAACTTTATGTAAGTTTTCTTATACTTTTTTGTCTCGTTCTCTCCTGCCATTTGTTTCTTTGCGTCGCTTTTGTTTTTAGTATCTGTTTTTTTTTTTTGGTTTGAAAATTGAAGGTACTATAGGTATAAGGTACATAATAGGAGGTATACCGTGTTAGCTTATAGGAAAAGAGAGACAAGAGACATAAAGTGTGGCTGTTTAATTGAATCGCAGCTCAAAGTTTTAGTGCTCATAAAGTGAGTGCGATTAGGGGACATGTTTGAGTTGGTTCAAAACCTTGCAGTCATAAATCATGCACAGGCCCAAGCCTGTTATTAAGGGACCTTAAAGTCGCGGGTATTAATTGGTGTTTGATTTTCAAGGTGGAGGTGAGTGAAATGTTCACATTTTAAGGCCTATTTTATGTGTTTGCGGCTCTATAGAATTTAAAAGACAAAGGTCACAGATTTTTGCAACCAAAACCCCCCTCTATTTTAATAGCGATTTTTTGTTTGTGTGTGTGTTTAGTTTATTTTCCGGTTTTCTATATATACTATATATAATGAGCATCGTTTATATATATATATATAGTGAACAAGGTCTTGCTAATTAGGTGTCTGTTGTTTATTGGATCAGATATATAAAGCGGCGGACTTCTGTGATTTAGAAGTTGCAAGTCCGCATCTCAAACTTGAAATGTTGAAAGTCGTCCTTTTTTGTGTGTGTCTCCCCCCCCCTCCCCTAAGTAGTTAGTTTAGTGTGAGGAGTTGTATTTTCTTGTATTTATTTTGCCTTGGTTTCAGTTTGGAAATTACCCGAGGCATATGACAAGTGTTTTGCGGTCTTTCACAGAAGCCGTTTTTTGTGCGCATGCGTGCCAGTCTCACCAAATGTGTTTTATTTATATAATGTTCAATTGCATGAACAACTGAACAACTATACAACTAAATGTGCATTTATAAATTGAACAATATAGTTGAGGCCTTTTTATAAACACTGTAATACTAAAATCCATGCGTGCAGCTGGAAATTCACAATTGAATTTATGTATACTACATTTTTCCTAATAATTTGATCGTGTGTGGTGATAAATTTTCAAATTTAATTGCATTTAACTGCACATGAACGCTTGTGTGCTACAGCATTTGCAGGCTTTGCTGCTCTTCTAGCTTCCCAACATAGCACGTTACTGCCCCTTCAGTTAGCGAGATACGTATGTACTGACCTTGACGCTCTTGTCCAAGGTCACTTCCGGTTGGCGTATACCAAAAGTGCTCAATAGTGTTGATCACTTTACGTCTTCACATTCAACTTCCTATCTATCACCGTTTGCAAGGAAATCTCAATCAGGCGTTACTTACGCCTCACCCTGTATACGTGCATGTTGCACTTTTGAATGGGTGCATGCATGCAGCTATTGTCATATTACATGCGTATAGGACCGTTGGTGGTCGGGGAAAGATGTCAGTGAAACGATTAGATTCGCCACCGCCAGGGGGCGTGTCGTATCAAAACGGAGACGATGCGGAAAATGTCGCGGCCGACATCTGCGCGTGCGCACACACTATTATAGTGTACTTAGTGGGCAACAATGTGACCACTAATTGCTGTTATTTCGGTTTTTCTCGTCGCCAAACAAGTTACATGGGCTGCGCCACTTCTTGCATCTGTAGACTTTTCTGTATAGCTGTTAATTGAGTTAGTTACACATAATATAGTCAAATTAAGACTTGCAGAAATAAATCATATACATACATTACATATATTTAGAGGTTTATTCAGGGTGTTTCATTATTGTAAGATGAAGTTTATAGGGCGTTGTTATTATGAAAACAGCTGATATTTCGAGGAAAGTAACTTCTAACTATGAAAGCTGAGATAGTGGTAATCGATTTGGCATTGAACGAATATCTTCAAGGTTATTCGTTTTTTATTTTAAAAATGGGTAAAAACAGCCTAACAATGTCAATTTTAATGTTGTAGCTTGTTATCAAATTAGTAAATACAATGAACCACACTTCATATTTTCAATAATAAGCTTTGATTAATTTATATTGTACCATTTTTTAAAAGGAAAAAGGCGAAGATGTAAATTGATAGGAGATTTCAGGGCTGGTTTTAAGTACAGGTAAATCATGGAAATATCGCCGCCTGGTGGCTACATTAGGGAACCAGTTATGGGAAATGCGAAATTGGTGCATGGCAAGGAAAAGGGAAAAGTTTCGAGTTGGAAATTTGGTCTGGGACGAGGAGGAAATTAACTGATGCTTATCTATGAGCGTTGTTTCTGGTCAGTTTTTCGAATTGTGTATATTTATCAGTTAGGCGGCATCTGGTGTGTGTGGGCCAAGTGCACTTCCGGTGGCCATTCGTCCCCATGCAACCATTGAGAAAGAGAATAAAGAAAGAATGGAAGAGATAAGGTAGAAAAATGGCGGCCCAATAGGAAGATAGCCATAAATTCGACGAGGCAATTATTGCAGCACCGTTCTTGTAAATTAGGACTTGGTGCTGACATCATAATTGGTATTGGTCACGTGATCATCAATATCCGACAGCGCGGCGCTCCGGTTAAGCGACGTGGGCGATGTAAATCAATGTGCAGGTGCACGTCGCCTTCCAACATTTTATTGATTAAATTGGTTTTTGTTTCAAGAAGCCGCTTTTTTTTTTTTTAAAGAAATCTTTGACCAGAAAGTGGGTAATTATTGTCAGGCAAGTGGCGCCCTCTTACGTCATTCCAATGCCAGCTTTCTCTATGCCATGCCTATTTTTATTGCATTTCATTTCGTTTTATTGTAGGCATATACTCATGCACGTGGTCGTTTTATTAGCAGCTACATGTACACATTGTGATCTTTGACACTGAAATCGTTGCCTGCATGTTGTATTAGGCGACTTCATGAATTTAAATAGCCGAGAAGCGTACATAAGCCTATTAAAATTTTTTCCCCCCCTTATATTATATTCTTTGTCATATTCTGCTTATATAGGCCTAAAGTAGAACAGGGTGAATAATAATTCAAGATGATATTGGGGCTTATTACATGTAAGAATTAAGGCTGTTCATAAAGTTCCAGGACTGATTTAATTAATTAATAAATTCCGGAAAAGGGCATTGGAAACTGTGGCGAATGCTCGCAAATTTTGTAAAAAACACAAATTGTCCCCACTTTTTCTCTCAAAATGTTGTGAAATAAATCCACCAAGATAATTCCTATAGCTCTCTGACCCCATTACAGCAGTTTTCAAACTTTTAATTAACAGATTTGTCAAGTTTGAAACATGATTTCATGTAGCAACAACACTGTTAAATGCCGTAACTTTTGAACTAAAATGGATATCAACAAACAGTAAACGGGAGGTTACTCGGGATATATCAATGTTTTGTATAATGCCCTTTACTGGAATTAATTTGCACTTCAACTTACAATATAATTAAATCAGTCCTGGAACTTTGGAAACACCCTTCTCATCGTGTAATAATTTGCCCATATCATCTTGAATTGGTTTAAAAACAGCAATCTGCTGCTTCATTATCTATAGGGTTGAGGCACAAAAAAGTGGAACCCAAATATTATTTAAATTGCTATTACGTATATTCCAGAACGAATAATTCAAAACTATTTGTCAAAAATTGACACAAATAACTGTACCAAATTTAAAGTCAAAATTCTTATGAATGGCCCATTTGTATGTATATAGATTATATTATTCCTCAACTTCGATGCAAAATCTTTTGAACACACTGCGCTTGTTTTTAATAACCATTTATTAGCTTCGGCTGTAACCAGAAAATGGTCCTATCACCTAATAAATTCAACATCAGTAAATTGTAAACCTGAATGTGGTTGCATACACTCTTGTGGGGAAAATGTTTGATATATACACTCTTTTTTGTATAATATAGTGTATGGGTGGGTTAGCAAATATGCCATATTAGTTGCTGACTGGTCCTTAAACAAACCCTGTTAATTTTAAGTCGTGGAGTTACTAAAAATTTTATCAGTGTTCCACTTCTTTCGCCTCACCCTGTATATTCGTTGGGGACATTTTGATAAAAAGAAGGCGGCCATCTTGGTGCTTGACTGAAATGATTGCCTCGCACATTCACACTGATACATAGTACTATATGTTAATTTGGTGGCAAACCAATGACAGGATTATGTCCATTTGTGTTTCTTGTGTAAACGGGTTATGAAGCATGCAGTTGTTATATAGGGTTTTTTGTTGCTGCTGTTTCAACGGAGCGGAACGAAAATAGAGACATTTTTGATGATGTTATATACAGCATATAGGAAAGGTTTTGTTTCATGTGGTGGTGGTGTTCAGGGGGTGGCTTATTATCGAGGTCGCGCACAGGAAGTAAACTGCAATTTGTCGGGCCATAAATCAGTCTAGAGGGCGCTCATTTGCCGGGTGTCGACGCCATTTTTCCCAGGTAGCCAAATCAAATTATAACGCGCAGTTTTTAAATGGAGGGGGAAATGGACGCCGACCCCGCCCCCCTAATCGCCATATCCCCATCGATAATTATACACAACTTTGTACATACGTGAATGCGTGCATGCATGGTGCGATAACCTCGTTTATAGTCGCTTTTCTGTTTGTTTTATGTTGTCCTCTTTCTGCTTGTTTTTTAATTGCAATTTCTATATGTATACTGTATATCAGATCTTCACATCTCTGTAATCGTTTTGTTAATTTGTGGACATCCTATATATATATGTCATTACTAGATAACGATATGTATTTTGGTCATTTTCCGTTTATAATTGCAGGGGATATATTGTAAGTTGAAATACAAGAAGGATAATCACCAGCAGATAAACATAGGTTATTATTGATGTCTTGGATGTTTTGGAAACTGTTATCTTGGCTAATTTTCAAGAGGAAAGAAATTTTGATAATTTGCTAAAATAACCATATGGAAATCCTATATGCAATAAATATGGCACTTCATATTTTATACATAGTACGTAAATACTAATGATTAAAATAGATATACATACTGTATATGACATATAAAGCGACCTGCATGTGGAAATTGTTATACAGCTATTATATTATTATACAAATGTTTTATTGCATTTATATGAATAAAATTAATGCACATATATAGTATAACAATGGTTGAAGGTGGGCCAAAATATTGCAATTTGATACGATTGAATAGATAAACACAAATGCTATAATATACAAGAGGGTGTCATTGATTGATTACTACGTGTTTCCGCCCAATCATTATATTATCTCATCGTGTAATTTGAAGGTTTTTTGATGGACAATGTGCCCATTATTTTTTCCCCAGAATGAATTGGAAGCATTGGCAAAATGTGGATGTCAAAAATTGACCGATATAGCAAAAACGGAAATGTATAGACTATAACTGTGTAAGTATAATACAAGCTCAGTTGAAAATGGTTTTTATTGTTATTGAGAGTTTTCCAGCGGATGGATATACAACATTATTAAAGATAATTTGACTGCAATATCCCAGATTTTGGTGCCGTTCAACTGAAATACTAATCAGTACAGTCAAACTTCCATACTATGACACCTGGCTAATACAACAGTCTGAAAACTATGACACCCGTCAAACAGGTTACGTGATGGATAAAGCCGTTTCATTAAACCTTGATAATACGACTGTATATACTGTGGATGCATGGCACATTCCTGCGGTGAACTTTCATGTCGGTGCCAATGAAATAGTACACGTGTCCCCACAATGAAAGGAATTCGGCCATGTTGTTGTAAAAGTTACCTGTTGCATGCTATGGCCGCCAGGGGAAAGAGAGCCTATTATGATTGGCCGCTTATATCACTCGTATATATAATCACCACTGGCCATCGACATGTGTCTCCAATTATACATGCAGTATATATGTATGTTCTACACCCATGTTCTTATAAGGGGCTGTTCAAGTATACAATGCTTACATTTTCTTTTCTGGAATAGGCCATGTTCATATTGATATTAAGGCGGCTCCGACCGGAGCATATAGTTAACGTTTTGCCCTATAGATGGCGGAGTTTTTCATGGAATTCCATGACAAATATACTCCATGTTAAACTGCAGGATGGCTGCAAAATACGTATATGGAATATTTCGTCCAGACGAAAAGGCCCTCTTACATGAACTGTGAAGCGAATTTGAAGTTCCGGTTATTGTCAAATTAAAGTATATTGCATGATTCACAACGTGTCAAGGCTAATTTTTCCAAATATTTCTCCGTTTTCTTGCAAACTGATCTGGAATGTCAAATTTGTGAAAATGTTTACATGTTTTTTTAATACAGGAAATTACTAGATGCCTAATTAAAAAATAAGCTTGACAGGTTGTACAGAGTCACATGCTGAACAATATACATTCTTCAAAAGTCTTTAATTTCTTGAGGAGTTCGCACACGGAGGCCTACCAATTTCCAAAGATGTAACACATTCAGTAATTTTTTACAAAGCGATTAAAAACCTAAAATTTACACACTGTGTGTCATATGAAGCCACAAAGTGCTGCCATTTCGACTATAATTTTTGTGAAATTATCTTAAATCAATATAACACACTTAAACTGGGTTTGCACGATCAACCATTTATGCACTGCAGGGCTGCCGCCTTTAAGGGTAGCGTGGAATGAGCCGCCTTAAATGTTGATGAGGGAATTTTATGCATTCCGATCGATGCATATGCATGTGAATTACATTTGAATGAATCCCTTGAAATGGGGACTGAACAATGATTTTATTTATTTATTTGTTCATTCATTAATTAAATTAATTCTTCTGGCCAGACTTACTATTTTGAATTTTTTTATTTTGTAGATTATAGGTCTATTCGAGTAAACACTTTTGGTCTTTAATTTTGTAATAAATCTGATTTTAAAACTTTTGGTCTGACTGAATAATGAATTCAACAAATACATATAGGATATATGTAAGGAGGATAAGTTAGGCCTATATAGCTGCCATATATAGGGCATGATAGATGCGTGTTACGTGCGTAATATACCAGTATAGACATCACGTGGTCCTGCTGTTTGCAACTTAGTTGAAGTCGATGAAGACCACCCTCGAGCGTCGAGGAGCTATTGTCAGGGTTTGAGGGCGTAATTCACGTGCTTCTCTTTCGGTGGTCCTCGCTAATTAAGTGGGCGTGTACAAGTTGTGCACTTGTCCGTGCCCCCCTCCCTCCCCCCCTCCCTTCCTCCTTCATTGATCGTTTATTGCCTATATTTTGCGAGCAATTTGCTTTATAATATTTCCAACGCTGTCGTGATTCGAATTGAGTAATTTGAAGACCTAATTCTGATTTAAATATTTCTGAATGTCAAAAACTTCTATCAACATGCATACAGATAAGCTCAGATCATGCCTATACAGTAGAACTCTGTTAAAGTGGACTTCAAGGGACCGATATATGCCATAAATATAACCAGACTTCTATGTATATTAACTTGCACGAAATGTATAGTCAGTTGGGATGAGGTTTTGCATTCAAATGGTCAGCGTTAATTGGATTTTGCCAATTGATCTTTTAAATGTGTCCCAAAACATTAATCCATTTCTTATAGAAAATATTTGTACACTTTGGAAATGAAGAAAAATTTGAAATGCCCTCAAAATTAATATGTTCAAGGCATGTATCTGTATATTAATGTATCTTCTGCATGCATGCATGGTGGGGCAATGTGGATTGCAACATATAGTATATAGTACCTTGTTTTGGGACATTTTTATAATGGCATTTTGGTGTCAGTTTGTCGTTTGTGAGGGAATTCTTTTGTCTGTGCTATATACTATGTATGTAAGAGCGTTGAGTGTTTGTTGGTGCAATATAAATTCCAGTGATAATTGAGTATTTCGTGTATTGCACGGTGGCAAATCACGTGACTTGAGTTGCTTATTCGAGGCATGCATGAAATGTGTACAACCTTAATGCATTCCTCCCCTTGCAAACAACTATAAGCTAGAATAGCAACCCACGTGTTTTGAAATTTTTGTGGGCGATGTCTTGTCCTTTTTCTTTATACAGGAAATAAGTATGTGTATATACGTATATATCCCTTTGAAGAGCACGAAAAACTTTGAATGATTTTTTACGCATGCGTGTGCGCAATAAACATCGATCATCATTAATCATGTAATTGCCAATCTGTAAATGCATGCATGGTGATAAAAACTGCAGTTTTTTTCCGGTAAAAATGCTTATAGGCCTATACATGTATAAGGCAGAAATTTCGCCCTAAAAAGGCTTAATTGGGAATTGTTTGCAATCTGCAAAACTATATTATTTGTATATGCACTTATTCCTGTACAATGTATGAAATGTATATAGTAAAGAAAACCCATAAATTATTATTGACAAAATCGAAAAATGTGAGGCTAAAAAAGATAACTGAAATAAATAATTTATAAAATTTTTGTTTGAAAGAATACTGTGTGGCAAGTGAATAAGCTATACAGGGTGTTGCAGAATTACAGGGACAAACTAACAAGGTATATTCCCTGCATAAAAAGAAGACAAAGTTCCTATAAACCCATATCCCCAAACGCTTAGGTTTTTAAGTAGGATATACATAAGATGTGACATCCATAATTCATGCTCCCACATCTTTCCATTGATCATTCATTATGCGTTTTTAATAAAGATGTGGGGAGCATGAATTATGGATGTCACATGTTATGTAGGTGCTACTTAAAAAACTAACAAGGAAAGGACCACATTGAATGGCAAACGAAATGATGATTCTTACGTAACATCTTATTCAGTTTTTTATGCTGAGCAAGATAGACGTTATCTTAACCCCAAATGCGCAACACAATTAGCAGGAAAAAATAAAGAAAACTGGAAATTGGTAGTTCGAGCTCTTTGGTTCGATTGCAGAACAGATGCGCGCACACACGCATCGTATTGTCCACACATGATCGATGTTATATCATAGTATATCGATGTTATTCATGTTATTTACGTTATATATGCCACTATTTTCAAAGATTGCAGACTCTTTTTGTTTATTTATTTTTTCGTCACGATAATGATAATCTCATTAGTTTATGGTATTGTTTTTACAACAATTATTTCCAATTTTGTGGTCTTGTAAAATTTATTAAAATTGTACGGTTTCCTCAAAAAATATAATCGTTTTACGTACCAGGAAATGAACATGCAAACAGCTGAAAACAGGAGTATAATTATCCGCTTTAATGTAACTTCTAATCTGCTGAATAGTAATTAGAAATTTCCCGATACGGGAAGAACCGAACAAATGTACAGTATGTTTACATTTCACTGTTTTTTTTATTTAAGTTTCTCAAATAAGAAAGAAACCAATCTGAAAAGAATAAATTCCCAACTATGCAGAGTTTATTACAATCCATAGCAAAATGCAACGGTGTCGACAATTGGAAGAAAGAGGCGCATCGATCATGTGTGGACAATAAGATGTGTATATGTTACGTAAGAATCATTTCGTTTGCCTTCAATGTGGTCCTTTCCTTGTAAGCGTTTGGGGACATGGGTTCATAGGAACTTTGTCTTGTTTTCATGCAGGGAAGGCACCCTGCAAGTTTATCCCCTGAATTGTGAAACACCCTGTATATTTTTTAATTTGTTTTTTTATATATTTTATTTAATTTCTGGGACACCCTGCTTTCCAAAAAGATGACATGTTTGGAAATTAGTCCTAACTAACTAGTCAATATATTTCGTGCTTTTTTTAATTGGTTGTAACTTGACACGTGCATAGCATTCATTTATTTCCAGACATTTGATTTCTTATATAACTGATTAGGTATAGTATGTTCTTGCTAATAACTCATTTCATTTCTTCTTTCTTTGTCTATTTGCAGTTTTTTTCTGGGAATAAGCATAGTGTCTATGCAAGCAAGCAAATCTGGTTTTCGAGTCACGTGATTAGGCCTGCAGGGAGGTTATCTGGACTGCCACTTGAGGGCGCTCCTCAAATTACGGTAATTGTAGTTTAATTAATTTGCGTTTTTTGCCTGTTGCTGCCGTTTTGTGGGCGATTATTGGATACATGGGAGAATGAAACCGTGCAATTTATGTTTTATATATGTGCGTATATATCGTCGTCTTTTCTCATCCGTTTACAATTTTAAGTGAGCTGATAATGAAAGCTAGCGAACTGGGAACTCATTAATTATCTTAATTATTGCACATGACTGGCGATTTTTGCCTGTGGAATGCGCTCATTGTCCCCCTGGCGGCTGAAATTAAGGCTATAGCCGTTTTTCCTATTGCGCTATTTAGAGGGCGCTGCTGTACAGTTTCGATTGTGCAGTGCAGTCGCTGTTTGAACGCCATTAATCAAAATACATGGCGATTGATCGATCGATCGATCTGAACGCACCGTTGCCAATTGTTGTACTACATAATAAGCGGTGAAAAAGTGCAAAAAGCAAACCCATCAATCAGTGGTAAAATTACATGAGCATTGCGTGTATAGCGAGGCAGCAAAGAATGTAGTAGTATGTAAGGATAAAACGCGAAAAATGAGTTTGAGTTTCCCAAAACAAAATGGCCGCCGTCCCATTCGAACACATGAAAATTATTAGGTAACAACTTTTGGAACTATTTCCTGTGCAGTACATTTGGAATTATGGCAGACTACAAATGTTTATCATGATAATCAGTATTGACGTTGTGCATAAATTATAATTTTGTGCATATTTGCAAGATTTTATGTGTAGTAAAAGAATATGTGAATCTATGAAATGTTGCTTTGATTTGCCATATACCATAATGATGGGCTGAGCTTATGACCCATACAGTGGGCGTTTTGAATTCCGAACTGATGTGTTCCCAATAAGGCCACATGTGGAAATTACAACCATTGTAAAAAAAATATGAACTGTAATATTTTATTCAAAGTTCTGCACATTTGTAAATTATTAAACTATTATTGAAAGTTGCGTTTAGTTTGTGTGTGTAAAGAAGTTTCTGCAAGTGGCCTCATTAATAAGGATTGTGTTTTTCGCATGAATTTGCAGGTGGCCTTATTACGACCACATGTCCCCAATAAGGCCACTTGCAATATTTTCCTCTTTCACAAACACGTAACCACACTTGTAAGGAGATTTGTGGCAAGTTGTACGATTTAATATCTATTGAAACATGTTTAAATAAATTATTAAACGTTAGCATGGCCTTATTTGGTACACATACCTTACATAGGTTTTATCAAACAGAAATGCGTTATTTAACATGGGAGGTGAAAGAAACATTTAAACTTATTTCTAAATGGTTTCAGTAATTTGCATTTATTGTTTGTTTTTTCTTTGTATTTGGTGAATGCTTCAATGGGATTATTACGAAAACAAAGTCAGTTTAATTAATACCTGCAAAAAAAGCAAGTGTTTTCCAAGTCAGGAAATACAGTACATGTTTCCGTATGGCAACATAGCAACAAATTGAACAGCTATGATTAAGTTATGTTTAAACGTGTATAAATATCTGGTAATCAAGCATCGACCAAGAAAATTGTATGTATTCATGTAAGGAGGTGGAAATATATTATTATGTATACTAAATGAAAGTTTGAATGGATTGGGAGACATGATTGAGAGCGACTCCGCCCACAACACGTACTTCTCTGTAAACAAAAACGATAAGTATCGGTTTTTTGCCTGTGATTTACGCATCGATCGATTTCCACCACTGATTGGCTCCGGTTCTGATTGGTTACCACTAAAAGACACGATAAACATCACAGTAGTGTTGGTTTTATAGTTGAGAGAGGCGCCGTTAGCTGCAGCGCCGCCTATATTTACCAGTCTATAGGCGATGCCCATGCATGCATGCTTGTGAATATGCATGTGTTAGGCCTAAAGCGAAATAAGAAACTGATAGAGAATTTCAAATGTATATGTTTTATTATACGCACTATATAGTCGAACTTTTGCCAAACCAAACGCGTCACAATGCTTTTAAAATTGCAACAACTTGAACTACTTGGGTGGCCCCAATGAATATTGCCAAGTATATACTTAACTTGAATTGCAGCAGTCCATAGTTTAAACAAAAATAACAATGGGGAAATGAATATAAGAAAAAATGAGTTCACAATTTGCTGCAGAAAAATAAAGGATTATATAATGAAATATTTTCTGATGGTTTGCCATAATTTAGACATTGCGACTTTTGTGGGATATACGTAAATTAGCTTTATCTGCACTTAAATTGAGTTAAAATGCTACTTTTTTATACAATGCCTATAGCAAAAATTACTTGTGGCCTAATTATTGTTGTTTGGGATTTTGTTGTGGAAAAATTATTTCATTGGATACATTATATGAAATTGATAAATATTATCGCATTAATGGATTATATAATTATACAATTGTACTATTTTTTGACTAATTTATTATGGGAGATACACATCCATATTTCTAATATAGCAATTTGGAAGTTTATAAAATGAGAGGAGGAAGGGGAGAATGGGATTTTGGAATTGTTCCTAATTGGTGCGTTTGAAATTGGCAGAGAAAATGAATTGTTGTCGACTGCCAGTGATGTCATGCGCATTGTAATGTACTCATCATGCGGTTGTTGAGTGATAAAGTGAGAAATTTCTATGCGAAGTTGGTTTGAAATGCGAACAAGGCTTGGAATACGGTGTATGTAGAACTACGGCGCTCCCATTTGGAAGTTTTGCGAGAAAATGGCGTGCTTATCGTGTTTATCGATCGGCGGCGCCAAAAAGTGAAGCCGACCGACCAACTTTCTCCTTAACTTTTGTTTCCAACCAAGGTGGGCTAGGCCTGGTCCAAGATGGTGGCCGCGATAAAAACAATGATAAATAAAAAGCGCCATCTGCATGACAGCATGTGAACTCGTGTAGTTTCAAATGAACTGTTTGCAGCTAGCTGACTAAAATCTCAATTTCATAAAATAAATCCTAATCTCTCTTTTTGCCGGCGTACTGAAATTTAGCATAGCCGTTCAGATAAGAAAAGCATGAAAATCTAGTTCTTGCTTGGTAAACTGGTGCATTTGTTTTCGCACAATTCTGCCATTTGCAATTACATGCATGATTTTTGGTTAGTTTGTATCTGAAGAAGTCCCTAATTTCAACTCAATGCTGTTTTTATGTTAAGTAAAGTCCATTGACCTTTCCAAAAGCTTTTACATTTTCATATAATTATATTAAAAATCTAATTATGCAGTGACAGTAAGCCAGGGGTTATATCTATGCAATTGTGCCAAAATATTTGGCCTTTGCAACTTCCTTCAAGGTTATCCAAAACATCACTTTGTAAATACAATAGCTAGGGCAAAAGTGCAAATTAGAACGTCCGAGAGGTCATTGAAATTAATACCAGAGAGCAAATTTTAAGTGAAATAGAGCAGACGAGAAGCAACAGCAAATTTATTAGTTTTTTTTTCCAATTTCACATGAGACGTGTATTGCAGGAAAGATGACCGTTAGCAACAGCCAATACTAACTGGTCCTTGGTCATCTTCCCTGCAATACACGTCTCGTGTGAAATTGCCAAAGCTAATAAATTTATTGTCGCTTCTCCTCTGCTCCATTTCACTTAAAATTTGCTCTATGGGATTAATTTCAATGTTATCTTGAACGTACTGATTTGAACTTTTGCTCTAGCTGTTGTATTTACAAAGTTAGGTTTTGGATAACCTTGAAGGCAGATGCAAAGGTCAAATATGTTGGCACCATTGGAAAGAGCACCCTTGGCTTACTGTCACTGTATATTTAGATTGTTAATATAACTTATGTGAAAATGTAAACGGTTTTTTAGGGCACAACGGACTTTACTTCCACCCTGTATATTCCCAAACGCAAGGTATCAAAACTTCCCTGCATCACGCAATTAATACCTTAAATACAATTGAAAACAATTTAAATTACTATTCTCTGGCACTTATTGTCATGCAACTTATCAACAAGTGCTGGAGCAATTTGAAATGTTCACATTTAATTAGCATACAATATATTAACCAGACTTGCATTCATTCAAATGTACCAAAAAAGAATTTTAATGGCGGCCATTTTGCTGCATCTGCTCGTTTTGCATTTAAATGACAAATGAAAATAGATGTAGTATAATGGGATATTATTTTATTGTTGTTGAAATGGGCTCATTGAAGTTACTTACGTCTATTCTGGGCTCTTGGCGGTTACTTTTTCTTTTCTTTTTGTTTTGTTGTTATGTTGGTTGGTGTGTATATTTTTTATTCTAGTATTTCTTTCTGTTTTTTTTTATTTCTTTTCCTCCCTCTCTCTCTCTCTCTCCCCTGTAAATCCTACGAGTAGTGCATGTTGGAAACATGAACGCGAATTACACGAACACGAACATGTGGCCGCCATTTATTTATTGCGAATGAAGAGCGGTGTTTTATATTTGTATATATGGGAGTACATAGAGTTGTGACCACCCAAGGCACGCATGCGCCGTGCGTGACGCTTAATGAATGGCTATAAAATGTGGCTCGAGTTATTAATCTATGAGGTTGAGCTCGCGGCCGATAAATCGGTCTTGTTGTCCAATAAATCGTGTTTGACCTCCTGCTGACCGACTTAATAGGGATTAGGATAACGAACCACTTGAGGCGCTTGTGGTCAGTATAAAGCTTGCAGTCTATGGCGTCCATTGCAGTTCTTACTTGTATACCAAATTCACCAGGGCACCCCACTAACAACAGTATAATTACGCTCCAAATGGGACCTCCAACGTATATTACATTGTATATACAGGTGCATAGCATGGTCTTCTGGAAATTTTCAAGACCCCCACCCCTGTGTACTACGTAGCTAGCTCTTGCAAACCAATTTCAGAAATTGCCATTTTTCCATTCTGCCCAATTACGTTTTATTATCGGCTCATGGGATCAACGAACACGTAATTGAGATTTAACGTCTTGTATATCAGGATCAATTTATAGGAAATTAATCGTGATGGCATAGTTTAGCATAATAATAGGTTTCTCTTTGATGGGAATTTCAATGGAATAGGTTGATTATACTATACAGTAGTTGGAAACTGGTTTCCAGTTCTTAATAGGCAAATTATGGAAATGTGTATCTACATAATATAAAGTTTAATTTATAGTTAGGAAAAAATAATGAAATTGCTTTCTTGATTTTAAATATGTTCCAAGAAAAATACATATTCTTTCCAGTTGCATGCATATACAGGGTGTTTCCGAACTCGGTGGACAAACTTGCAGGGTGTATTCCCTGCATAAAAACCAGACAAAATGTTCCTATAAAATAACACATGTCCCTAAGCGCATACGAGTCTTTAATAAATGATCAATGGAAAGATGTGGGGAGCATGAATTATGGACGTCACATTTTATGTAGGTGCTACTTAAAAATCTTAGCGTTTGGGGACATGGGTTTATAGGAACCTTTTGTATAGTTTTTTATGCAGGGAATTTACCCTTCAAGTTTGTCCACCGAGTTCGGAAACACCCTGTATATAGGCATTTGAAATTTGGCTTCGATTTATAATTATAACATTTATACAGGGTGAGTCAAAAAGTCGTTTCCATCCTCATGCACAACTTCACAGGAGTGAGTGAAATGCAATAAACAGGATATGGGCCTTGCGTATAAGCTAGCTGGGAAGCAATCCATTTATGTACGTTTCCGTGACCTTGAATCGACGCTTCAAGGTCGTTCAACTTTCAAATTTGTTAATATTCAAGATAAGTAGGTAGTTGCAATTGGAGAAGTGTTCTGGGGTCTTTTGTCAGTAAAACTGTGAAAACAGAAATGAAATCGGAC
>WWPM01013481.1:0-12958 GCA_023279145.1 Glomeris maerens | reverse complement strand
ATTTGCGAACTGAACTAAGATGGTTTCAGGGGCGAGTTCAGGGAAAATTTTGTCTAAATATAATTGGGCGTATGAGTTCTCTGGCCTATCAAGATTTGCATGCAAATGCTCTGATTCCGGTTACTGCTGTCATTGGAGGCCCATAATGATAGACTGGTTTCACCAATTGTTTCCTTTAAAATAAAACCAAAATTTTTAAGTTCACCTGTAGATTTTTGCATGGAATAAGAGCATTTAGTTTCATGTTCCCTAATGCTGCTCCTTTATGTCCTGCATTTATTTATTTAATTTCCAAAGTATGACACTTGAATTTCACGAGGAAGCATGATCATTATCGATTCACGTAGAACAAAAGCTTCAATTTCGGTATAATCCATCTTGCAAGATAAGGAAATTGCTGCCAACGCCCCTAACTAAATTAATTTACACGTCAAGGAACTTCCATTATTAAACATGATGCGTATCAGGTTTGTATAACGCGATTTGTTTCTTTCTTCTTCGCCGTTGGAGCAAATGGTCTAACGAATGCTGGGAAATACTATTCTAGCCGGAAATTCTGTATGCATATTGAACGTTAACAATGGATGAGAATGGTGACGTCACGTGCAGAAGCAAACTGAGGAAGAGATTGTTGCTATGATGATGCGAGATGTTCGTGATTGATGATGACTTGGTTCAATCACGCGCATGCATTCACCTTCCATATGATGGATAAGAACTTGTCACAGCCATCTAATTTCATATAGTCAGAGAGAAATTAATGATCTGTGTCCAAACCTGCATATGAAAACATATACAACTGCCAAACGATCACCAGTTATAAATATTCTTACACAGAGTCCGTAGCAACAGGAAAAAACTTGGGGAATCTTGTGAAGAAAATCCCATTTCACTTTGCCAAATAGCATATACAGGGTGTTTCACAATTCAGAGGATTATAGCCAAGTTGCATAACTATAAGCAGAACCTGATGAAGGAAAATGAGCACTTGCTTAGGGCATAAAGGTAAATGGGTGTCACAGTACACTCTAAGAATTAGACCTATGTAATTTGCACACCTTAACATTAAAAAATTGGTTTTTGATCAGAAGGGGTTTTTAATTGAATAGGCTACTGTTGAAATTGGGACAAGGTACACCCCTTTAACGCCTATATTTTGTAAAGTGTACTTGTTAATAGTGATCCAGTCTTCGGCTAGCTGTTTGCACCCTCTGGTGTTTGGATTTCTTTCTTAACGCTCATGCTGAGTGAACGAGTATTCAATAGTATGATTTATGTAGGTTGGCATGGTATTTTTTTGTTAAACCCCAATGTACGTATATGTGTATTTTTGCTGATGCCTATCAGATGTGATTTGAAGATGCAAGTGCGCATCTTCTATGTGATTGATGCGAGTGGGCGGTGATTTATGGCACCAATCAATCGAGCCCTTAGGTCGATATTTTATTAAAACACCCATCAACACTACCATTGGCCCAATATATAATATACCAAACTTGAGCTAAAGGTCGCGAGGAAAATTTATAGTGCATCTTGATCATTGTTGCACGTGCAGACATTATTTGGTACATTATTTTGGAACTACAGTATATTTCCTTTCCCACCTTAATGACTGTAAATCTATCATTCCGGGAGGGGGGAGTAGTAACAATGGATTGCATCTCATTTCGAAACTTAATTTGCAGTCCTATTGGAGTCGGTTTCGACTAAATGAGCCAATCAGAAATCTTAAAAGTTCCAAAATTCATTTCATTATGTATGAATTAGTATTGCAGTGATGATTAAACGTCCACAATTTTGTTATTTTTGTCATACTTGTTTTTAAAATGTCTTTTTTTTAAGTGTGAATAAATTATAGAGGCTTATCTTGGGGCCTAATTTTAACAAAGGATTTTAAATGCTAGCGTTCAGTGCCGCCATCTGGCGAGATTTGCTCGAGTCTTAGCCAAAAGATACAGTAGCTTTGAACGATTCCACTAGATGGCAGCACCGATCTCGATTCATTTCGAGGCATATTTACAATGTGGTAGTTTGAAGGTTTGAACGATCTGGAAAAGTAGGTAAATAATCTGGAAAAAAGATGCCTTTCGGAGTGAAGCCACATTGCAGTGAATGCAGCTGCAGTTCGTCTACGATATGGAGACGAAACGAGAAAGGTGCTATAGTTTGCAATTCTTGTGGCACCAATAATAGTAACCATAATGAGGCTGCAAATGTCAGTCAAAATAATAATGGGAATGTGGATGGTGATCACTGTAAGAAACCAGATGCCAATAATGTTCAAAGTGGCTCTGGGGCGATTGTTTTAAGAAAAAGTACACGTGCCAGAACCACTAAAAACCGAAATGCAGCTCAGGCAAAAGCAAGTTCAACGAAAGGCAAAGGAAGACGAATTATATTCAAGAAAAGTGTAAGTTGTGTTTACAATTTGCAATTGCAAAAGAGTGTTCAAACTCTGTTTTCATATTTTGGCAGGCAACGAAAGCACCGACTGCAGTAGCAACGCCATTGACAACCGATTGTGTATTTTATAAAGTGAGTGTTAATTTCATTGACATGCTATATATCATAGTAAATTAATTGTGGAAAATTTCATCGCAATGCTACATAAATCATATGCATAATTTAAGGTGATTATGAATTCAAACTTGAACTTGAAGCAGGAAAATCCTGTGGTAGTACTGTCATATGTTTAATAGGTTTGTTTTTGAAGTTGAGAGTTTAATAATTTATTGTTTATACTGTATAGTGGTTGTTGTTTGCTCTAATGAAGATTCTGTTTTTGAGCTTCACACTGAAATTGTTTTGTTGCAGGGGAGTTATTTTCAAACGGGAGATATTGTATCTTTGTTGGACGTCGGAGGCGGCGTTTACTACGCTCAGATCCGCGGTCTCTTGCAAGATCAGTACTGCGAGAAGAGCGCGGTCATCACCTGGCTCATCCCGACTCAGTGCAGTCCAAAGGACCATTTCGATCCTGCAACGTACATCATAGGCATGCGCTCCATCATCAGATCCCCCAACACGTCGATAGTATGCCGCCATTAAAACCATCTTCTATTCTTGTTTAACACCTAGGTCCCGAGGAAGAGATCCCCAGGAAACTGGAATGTATGGAATTCGTATGTCACGCTCCTTCGGACTACTTCCGGGCCAAGAACTCCCCGTACCCTACGTTGCCTCAAAAACCCGAAGCGTGTTTCATTTGGACAAGGCTCAGGCCCCATATTCAGTCCATCAAAAAACTAGACGATATTTATTCCAATCCGTATTGAGTCTTTCGTAAAATTATCTTAATTCACATCTTAAGAATGCCTCTGGAAGTTACATTAATAAATTTAAAAAATAGTGTAAATTGCTCGCAACTTATCCCTCTAGGGCTTAAAAGACCCACTTCAGATTTTCTCAATTTAATGCACATCAATAAACAGAAATGTAGGCTCGAAAGGGTTAAAATAAATGAAAGACAAGACGAAGAAATGTTTTCCAAGTTTATTAATTTCTAGAAAATGTACAATATAAAGACATTGTATAAATTGCACGATGTGTTTCCTCTTTTTCCTTTCATTCCGCCTTTTCTAGCTTCTCATTATATTTCCGGAAAAAACCTTTGCTGAATTCATACGTGCTTATCATGACCGCGCAAGCTGGAGCGACTTTCACCAAGCGAGGTACGAGTCCTGAAAAAGGTATAATTCAATTACATACAACAGCAATTTAACCGTAAATTTCCATTGCCAACCTGTAAACAGTGCTGGAACTCCGTTCTGATGATATATTCTTCTTAAAATACCAAAAGTGTTTGTCGATTTCCTAGGACTATCTGCTGAACGTACAGTGGGAATTACACACGTGTATGCAATGCCAGTTCACGAGCATTTATTTTACCCGTGTATATTTCCTTTTCGCCGAGTTCAATCTGGCGGTGAGTTTTCACTACGTCAAAAGGTAACGTGACCACTGCTGCAATCTTAAAGACAAGAATTATTTTTGATACAATGTAAAAAGACTACAAACAATGTAAGAATTATCCTAGCAACTTTTAAGATTATGAATAACTAACAATATTTAACTTCCCCAAAAGTTACAAGATAACGTACTGATCCAGAAAGTGCTCCGGCAACGAAACTGAATCCAAAGTTGGGAGTTTGTTGATTGAATTTTATTTTCAGGAATTCATAGTTGGCCCAGTAGAGTGCTAAAAGGTGAAATGCAGTCATAGATAAAATACGATACATCGCTAAAAGGAATTGGACGTGTCTTGTTTTACATGAGAAGGGCACGTCTCGCAAAATTGTAGGACCAAATCCCTTCCATAGAGAAAGGTAACCTTGCTGTTGCACGAGTGACCTGATAGCGACACTAATTTCTAAAAAAAACCCTGATATTTTATAATTCTGCTTTTGTATAGTGTCAATAAAGACTACAACTTCTTCTCTTACCCCTGTAAGTCAACTTCTTAGATTGCATCTTGGTCCTTACCAATTCCAAAGGACTGATGACCACGGCCGAGCCGGCTAAAAACAAATTACAATCAGGTGATAGTTTTAATTAATTTCTCAGTTGTCATCAGTCAATATTTACACAGGCTTCTTACCAAATGAGTGCCAATCTTAAAGTGATAGTTAAGATTTTATAATATCTACTTTTCTTTTAGGGTTCAATGTTATTAAACAATAGAAGATAACGTTTTTGCGGTGTTCGCGCACTATAGTACGTTCACATTGAAGGTTGCACTAGTTACAGATAACAAAATGAAGTTCTGAATAGTGTAATTTAATTACAACAATCTTTGAAATATGTATATACTGCGTTCACTCTACATAAGCCTAAAATTTTGTAGGGGGTGGATAGGGAAGGGGAGAAAAGCAGTTGTAATCCTCTGGTGTTAATTTGCCTCTAGGTAATCCTATTGTTCAGAAAACCAGAATTTCTTCGGAGAATCAGAGGAAGAGTCAAAACTCGTATTTGAGCATTACAAAAGCGTACTTCTCGCAATGCCGCCAGCGACCATCGGGATCACTATGCTATCGTTATTGGGACTGTAGCGTTGTTTCAACGTCTCCCTCATCTGCTCATAACATGTAAAATAGATTGTTGTTGCTGGTACAGCCATCACGAGAGTTGGTGGCAAACCGCTCCACAGTGACCGGACACCTTCAAACCTCGCGATCTTCACGAAGGCATCCTAATAATTACAATTTACAAATTGAATGAACACAGTAGTGTCGCGATGCATTGGTTCATTGCAACTATATATGTACCACTGTGCCATTGAAGTGCCCTGGTCTCTGGTACCACGTGGGGCTAGTAGAACCATTCACACAAGGGCATAAGTGGTCCATTAGGCCATTGCAGTACAAAAAACATTTATTGCTCATGAAGGCCTTTTGCTGAGCTTGAAGACGAATTTTTACAACGTCCAATGGTGTAACTAGATGAAAACAATCAGAATTGGGAGTCTTGTACATGATTATGTAATATATCGCAAAACCTTGGAAAATTCATTTAGACACTTACCAAGGATAGATGTGACTATGGCACCTGTTGTAGACGAAATCATCTGTTGACCAGAGGTCAAAGAATGATCTTTACCGCTCGAAGATATCATTTTGTTCGTCTAATTGCGACCTATTATTTTCGCAGCATCGTCGCGGCAGCTTCCATCATTCAACGACCTCCTATTACCTCGTACACCACGCTGCAACGCTATAATAAATCACTTTGAACAGTTGTGACGTCACGCCCGCCTCTGATTCGCTTCCGAAATGAAATGTAATCGGTGCGCTTGGAGATACTCGCAGAAATGACGTCACTTTCCATATATCGATGGCGTCACCCGGTCCCTGCACCTTATAATCAGTCTTGATAGTGTTAGACCTTGGGGAAACAAGAGCTAGCGTCATATCGTCCGTGTGTCATAGAGTTGGAGAAATCCAAGGTAAAATGATACCTAAGTGGGAGGGGCTTTGAATGTTTGTTGCAACGTTCGAATGTGTTGCGTCAGTTGTGCCGGCTTCGCTGTACGTCCCGCGTGGCCAGTTTTTTGTTTATATCGTCCGCACATATGGCGAAAATGTTGTTGAAGATAGATGCTGGGAACTACCAGTCGTTGAAAATAATAATTTCGAAAGGAGTGACTGGCAGCGATGTAGATCTATCACTAGAAGAAGGATGCAAAACCGGTGCGTGGTATTCTAGTGCAACTTTGTTGCTTTGTACCAATTGCTCTGCAATATTGTGTCACGTAATCTCTCTTCCAACAATTGAGATGCGTAATAGTGTTGCGTGGTTTGGAATTGCGGGCAATAAATTTGCGAGTTAATTATAACTTCATTTGTTTTGCTTGCAGAGAGAAATGCCATAAGACTGCCCCATCTGAAATCTGGAGATTTTGTACTTTTCTCTGAAAATGCCATCTGCAGGTTGGTTTTACATGAACATATATTAAATTCTTAAACAAAATATGCAGTTTTATTAGCTTAATTAATTACGGATTATGACATTTGAATAATTTAATCAATATGCTTCATTAATCTTCCTTTTGCAATACCCTAGGTATTTGTTTTCCTTATCAGGCAAGTTACAGAATGCTGATGAAGTTGACAAATGGTTGGAATGGGAGAGTTTCCACCTTCAGGTGCAATAAAAATTGATGAAATTTCTTTAGGTACAGGATAATTTACTGTGTCCTCTTTCAGCCATCTCTTCAGTCAATCATTCATCAAATTTGGAGTGATGTGAAATGCGATAGTCACATTTCAACCAACAACCAACTTCTGCATTTGAACGATCACCTTCAGAAACATTCATTTCTCGTAGATGTGGGTAAATCTTTCAATTGCTCACTGGTTTAATTATACGTTCAGTCGGCATATATCGACTAATCGCATTTAAAATTGCAGGATACATTGTCATTTGCAGACATCGCGGTCTGTGTATCGGTTTTCCCTCTCATTGCCAATGCTGAAATAGCAGCATCTTACCTAAGTAAGCAATTCCCTGCAATTCACGATTGGTTTGAAAGATTGAAATCCACCAATCCTTTCTTCAGAGCGGCAATTCAGAATTGCGATGTTAAACGTGTAAAGGTGCTGAAACATTTGTATTTAATTATACGCTAATATCAATTCTTCTCTCTTTATTATAGTGTTATTTTTCAAATAGGATTCTTTCCTTGTAAAAAGATCTATCGGACAAGTGTCCTCATCAAATGATCCCATGTCCACATTGCCGGATTCAAATGAAAGCATCCTGGAGCAGGTGAAGATCTATAGTCTCCTGTAGATTTTGTGAGATTTGTTTAGCACGAATGTTTTCATTTCTAAAGCCTTTACATTTGTACAGGAAACTGCGTTGTCCGCGAAAGAGATCCAAGATGCGTGCGACGCTTGGCAGAGTGGCGTAGATGGTTCCAAATTAGAAAAAGTGTCGCATCCCATGTGTGTTGGTTTACGGTTATCAGATAATTTATTTACAAAAATTTATCCTACTACTTTATACTGTTTGATTTGCTCAAAATTATAAGGATATTAGGAGTTCTGCTATATTGTGGCGCCATTTAAAACTGAAAGAGGTCGATTTCAGCCATCGCAATTAGCAAATGATTGTTTGTATGCAGTCTGCCGGTTGCCGACAAAAGAAACGTGCTCATCACGAGTGCGTTGCCTTACGTGAACAACGTACCGCATCTGGGCAACATCATCGGTTGTGTGCTGAGTGCTGACGTTTTCGCGAGGCAAGTTCTCAGATTGTTTCTTTCTTACATTATGGATGATGCCAAGTTTGAAGCGAGAATCGGAACGCGTTGCGATTCAGGTACAGTCGGCTGCGTGGTTACAACACGCTGTACGTGTGCGGAACTGACGAGTACGGCACGGCCACCGAGACGAAGGCTTTGGAGGAAGGTGTTACACCTCAGGAGATTTGTGACAAGTATCACAAGCTTCACGCAGATATTTACCGCTGGTTCGACATCTCGTTCGATCATTTCGGGAGAACGACTACCGAGTGGCAGACAAAGTAAGGTATACTCAAAATCAAAATAAAATCTATTATGACTCCATGGGTGTTTTCAGGATTGCTCAAGATATGTTTTGGCGGCTTCACAAGAACGGCTACCTTCTGGAAGACTCCGTAGAACAACTGCTGTGCACAAATTGCAACAGGTATGCATTTAGTTGCGTGCTTATTATTCAAGGTGTTTCTAGTCTAATATTGCGTGATCATTGTAGGTTTCTGGCCGATCGGTTCGTTGAGGGCATCTGCCCATTTTGCTCCTACAACGACGCACGAGGAGATCAGTGCGACAAATGCGGCAAACTCATTAACGCGGTCGAATTGAAGTCTCCTCAGTGCAAAATATGCAAGCAAACGCCTATCAAGAAAACATCCCAACATCTCTTCCTCAATCTGCCGAAGGTTTGATTCATTTATGTGTGGTTCAATGAATTCTGGATAGTAAGTCAATTAATTTGAAAATTTCTTATACAAGGACGTTTTGGCTGAAAGGGTTAAGAAATTATATGTGCTATTAAGATGATGCTTAATTTTTTTTGATCTTGTGCGTAATGTAAAACAGCTGGAACCTCAGTTGTCTCCGTGGCTCGAGAAAGCGACAAGCGAAGGCGTATGGACGACAAGCGCCAAAGTTATCAGCCGATCTTGGATACGTGACGGACTGAAGCCGAGATGCATCACGCGAGACCTGAAGTGGGGAACTCCCGTACCGTTAGAAGGTTACACTGACAAGGTAGTATCAGTTTTACCAACCCCCTCCTCGTCGTTCTTCACGCATCGTTGAGCTTCGTATTAGGTTTTCTATGTCTGGTACGATGCGCCGATCGGTTACCTTTCCATCACCGCCAATTACACGGACCAGTGGGAGAAATGGTGGAAAAATCCAGCTCAAGTTGAATTATTCCAGTTTATGGCCAAAGACAATGTGCCATTCCATGGCGTAATATTCCCCTGCACGCAGCTCGGATCCGATGACAATTACACGACCGTTAATAGTTTGGTGGCGACAGGTTGGTGCGCACCAGTACTGAATTTGTGATTGTCAGTTCTGTTTGTTTTTTTTTTCCTAAAATTCCTTCTGTGTCATCAGAGTACTTGAACTATGAAGACACAAAGTTCTCAAAGAGCCGAGAGATAGGAGTGTTTGGAAACGATGCGAGCGAGACGGGAATTCCTGCCGATATTTGGCGGTTTTACCTGCTGTTCATCCGTCCCGAGTCACAAGTGAGAAACGTGTACTTCGCAATTTCTTTGCATTCCCTTGTAGCTAAATAACCAGAAATTGCAGGATAGTTCATTCAGTTGGATCGATTTGATGACAAGGAATAATTCCGAATTATTGAATAACCTCGGCAACTTCGTGAACAGAACCGTGACGTTTGTGTGTAATAACTTCAACGCAACGGTTCCAGCCATGAACCTGAAAGATGAAGACCGGCTTTTCATTGCAGAAGTTAATCGCGAATTGAGCGGTTATGTCACGGCCTTGGAGAAAGCTCGGTAACTTCCACGTCCGTGTTTTTTAATACCATCGAGCTTTAAGACAGACTTTCTTCGCGTCTAGATTGCGAGATGGCATCCGTTACATACTGAACATATCCCGCCGCGGCAATCAGTATATCCAGAACAATAAGCCGTGGGTTTTACTGAAAGGAAAGCCCGACGAGAAGTAAGAAAACTTTCTTGGTAGACGTTTAAAATAAAAGTAATTTAAAATGTTAAAATTATTTACAGAGCTTGTGCTGGAACGTTGATGGGAGTGTGCCTCAACACGGCGTGTTTGTTGTCGGTAATTGTGCAGCCGTACATGCCGACCATATCCAGTAATATTCAAAGCCAGTTGAATGCACCGGAAAACTGCAACGTACTTGGATCGTATTTCAAGTGTTACCTTCCCGTTGGCCACAAGATAGGCACGGTGAGTCGCCTTAACGGTATCAGGGTTTAGGTTGCTACCAACAGGAAAATCAGTGCATTTAAAGATGAAATAAACGATTCATTTAATTTGGAAATCCAATAACGTGTCCCTAAACTAGGAATTTTTTCACTGTAATGGTTAAAAACTTTGAATTATGGAAATTGAAGAATACAGGAGAGTCTCACTTAGTTTGTAATACCAGGCAGATTTGAAATTATTAGATAGTAAAGGTTATTACATACTCTGTTTGGAAATTACCCATCTTTGGGCCTGGAAATACTTATTATCTAGTTGAGGTTGTCTTGTGGTTCGTGGTTTCAAATTTAGTCTGGTAATTAGGTCCTTCCGTTAATTCTAGCAAACCTGCGTAATATCATACTTATGCCGAGTTCATGTTGCATTGCAGCCAACCATCCTGTTTCATAAAATTGAACAATCCGATATGGAAGCATTTCAAAAGAAATTCGCTGGCACACAGACTGAACGTGCTGGTGAAACCAAAGCTGCCACAGACATTCAGGTTGGATATCAATATGATATTTTGTAGTCAACTGTTGAGCTTCTTTAAATACTTTGCAATCGTTTCAGGAAACAAGTCACACCGCAGACAAGCCGAACAACACAGTTGACTCGGCTTCGATCGCGGCTCTGAAGGCCGTGGTCACCGAGCAGGTAACGTGCCCATAAATTCATTATTGGACTGAAATCTAATTTCCAGTAGCCATGTGACTGAATCATATTGGATAATGTTTCAGGGCGACAAAGTACGTGCGTTGAAAGCCGGTAAAGCGGAGAAGTCTGTTCTGGACGCGGAGCTAGCAAAGCTGTTCGCACTGAAAGCGCAACTCGCTTCGTCTCTGGGTGAGGAAATTCCAGTTGCTAGTAGTAAGGGCAAAAAGAAAAGCAAAAAGTAGGGATGGGCAATTGCATCGGAATAAGATCGCAACAGAAATGCCTTTATTCCAATAATTTTACAACTATAAATCTTTTTACAGGCATTAAATGATGTACTGTACAATTACTTTGCATGGATTTTAATTAGTCCCATGTCAGTTTTGCAAACACTACCTTCAACTTTTCTTTAATTTTACATGAAAGGTACTAGTCGAGAACTTATTACCTAGTCAGTAGAGATTATCTGTTAGGAGGATTTCAGATAGGATTAGCCCGGAACATGTATTACTCATAAATATTGAGACTGGTCAGTCGCCACATTTACGGAAATTGAAATCATTGAAAAATGTTGAGACGGAAATCGCAACCGAGGTACGCAGAAAAGACGTAGCAAATTGAAAAAAAAACCGCATGGGCAAAGATTACCATGGTCGTCATACAAACATTACGTTGGAATGATACACTGGAATTATGGCAACATAACAGCCACTTGAAATTGAGTATTCCTCCGCAACTAAAATTAGTCTCTACGTCAAATACATTTTACTCGATAGGCAATTGCGTGTTGCGGTTGACGAGTGAAGTTCGGTTGCACTTCATTTTGAAAAAGTCGTCGTGTAGAAATGTTAATTGTCCATGAGGTTTATATAATGCTCGTTGTCTTCAACACAAACACACACATAAAAAGTAAAACTATTTCAGTCAAAATGTCATTGTTTACGATTTATCTTTAAAACAACAATTTCCAAGTAATTGACTGAAAGGGTTAAATCATTGATCGGGTTGGGAATCTGTTGGGCTTTCTTCCCCGGCCATACTCGAGCAAACTGGAGTTGAACGGTTGCTACCTGCCAACACGATCGGCACGTATCCTGAATCCCTGAAGTACGGATGCTGCAGCGTGTCGTTGGCAGTGATACGGTTCGCGGGATTGAAAAGAAGCATTTTCTGAAATCAAGTTACAAGTGTGTGTGGAATTGCTGAATTGCAGTTTAGCGCTTCACCCTTGTAGCCTACTCACTTCCAAGAGGTCCTTTCCCTGGGGACAGATCTCCGGAACCACCCTTTCCAATTCCGTCTTTGAAACTTGTAAAATGGAACTATACTGCAAGGAAGCGTCTTGGGGCCATTCCGAAGCAGCGGGAGTTCCTATCACGCTGAGAGCAAATTGCATCTAACATAACTGCGACCAAGTTTCCCTTTGAGGAACATTCTCAGAAACTTAGTCGCAGTAACGTTAACCTTGATGCAACGAATTTTTCGGCCAACATCACAACTTTTAACCATTTCAGCCAAAATGCCATTAAATGTTTAGAGACCATGATATTAATTAAATTCCTGATTAATTGACTGGAAGGGTTAACATGGTGTAAGAATCCCTGTGATGAGATTTTCCAATTTAGGGGTATACTTACTCCAGAATTTTGCCCAACTGATCTACTTCTGATTGTCCACAAAATAGAGGCCTGTCAAAGCAAATGTAAAATGTGTTAATTATCAGTCATTTCCAAATTGTGAGCTGATATAAGACATAGTTACTTTCTCCTGCAAAGTTCTGCAAAAATACACCCGCAGCTCCAGATATCAACTGGAGTAGCGTAGGTTAAATGTAGCAGTACTTCAGGGGATCTGTACCACAATGTTACCACCTAAAGTACAAATTATACTTCAATAAATAACGGTTCTCAATTATAATATGTAATTTAAATTTCCATGCAGTAAGGTCTTGGTATAGCAAATATATATAGGCGAACAATATGATTTTAAAGTGTATTGTGGTCAGTTATGCCCAAAATTTAATCATTTTTTATGAACAGATGTTGTGCATACAATATTTTGCACATTTATGCAAAATTTAAGTGTAAAATATCGTTTTGTTACTTATATTTTTGCCAACAATATTGTAGTGGGCCATTACACAAAAATATAACAGTTTGCAGTAATACAGATGTTATCAGACCAGTAATTGTAATTAGAAAATTCTGGAATGGTTTGTATTGTCAAATGACCACTGCAATGGACAATCCATCTGAAAGCATAAAAATGAATGTAGTGGTCTCCAGTGAAGATTTCAAATTTGGAAATTTAAGAACAATTGTGTGCATTATTTTCTTTCTCAATTTCGAA
>WWPM01013479.1:0-11332 GCA_023279145.1 Glomeris maerens | reverse complement strand
TTTTTTTTATAAGTGGTGTGCAGCAAGGTAGCAAAGCAAAAGCAGTCTTGTATAGCGTATATAAGGAGGAAATAGGGGCTTAGAAAAAAATAGCAATAGCATGAAAAGAAGAAGCAAAATGGCGATCGGCTACTTGATTGGCACAGCACGCAGCTTGTGGCAAAGCATGTTGCAACAGTTTTCCTCCGGGGATCAGTCGGTCTTTGCTTATAAGAAAAAGGAAAGAGGCGTGGTCCTGTTGGAAAAACGTCTAAAACCCGAAGCACTCTGTGTTTTCCGATTGACAGCAGCACCCCCATTGCTGACAAAAAAAATCAAGTCTTTCTTTACGATCCGAACGTAAAACAAGAACTGATATGCATACATCTAATAGAACCTACTTATGATCACGTAACACTTGCATATTTCGTATATGTATCTCTTAATTTGGCAATTGAGCTACATCATATGCATATGAAAGTTATGAACACATCATTTTTGGTGATAACTGAATTTGTGCTCGCCCTGTATATTGAGCGCCTTGGAGTGTATATTACCTTAATATTCTCATTTCGAAGCAGAAGGAAAAATTAAGAACTAAATGTGTCCAATTTCATTGAAACTTTTACAGCATAGCCACATCATCTGCAGTGAATGGTCATTTTCTAGTATAAACTGAACTGCGAATTAACAACTGTTTTTTTGTGTGTGTGCAAATACCAAACAGACATTGAAGTTAAATCAAATTCATAATAAATTTCAAGCACAGGTAACCCAGCAATTATGAAATGTATGTGCTATACAGGGTGAGGCCAAAGTCGCGCCTCATTGAGATTGGTTTAAACAGTGATAGTTAGGAAGTTGAATGTGAAGAGGTAAAGTGATCAGTATAGTAAAGGGCACTTCAGGTACACTAAGCTGAAGTGACCTTGGACAAGAGCATTTCTATATCTTGGAAACAGTGCTGACGATATCACGACTTGGTTATGCATCGAGAATAAGGTACCGATACCGAGATCGATACGAAGGATACCGTTTATTGCAAATAAACGAATAGATAATAATGAATAGATAATACACCAACGGACCTAAATTTCTAAAAAAAATTGATCAGCATTCAGCATTATACAGGGTGAGGCGAAAAAAAGGGGAACACTGATAAAAAATTTCAATAACTCCATGACAGTTGTGCAGATTTACATTAAATTAACAGGGTTTGTTTGAGGACCAGTTATAGCAACTAACATGACAAATTTCAATGAAATCGTTTAAAGACTTTTGGAGTTATTGCCATGTTTGCTAACCTACCCACGGCTTATACGCTGGGGCGACTTATCCGATCGAGAGCTATTAGGGTATAATTATCAGTAGGGCATGACTTTAGCTTCACCTGTATATAACCTATTTAATGTGTAGGTCGTTTTCTTAATATCCTCACAATTTATTGATGAAATTAGATTGTTGCAGGCTTTTGGAGTTGGTTCAATAGAAAGTACGTACGTACAGCAAATTCGTATTTGAAATTAGTTTTTTTTAATGGGCCTTGGGGGAAGGATTAAAATAAAAAAGATACCCAAGTGAACTGATTATGCAGAAGGGCGCCCATATACATGTATAAATAGAAACGGGGACTAAAACGCATTTGAAATTCGTTTACCTCTGACATTTTCATATGAAAGGGCACGTAATTCTCACGGAGATGTCCAAAGGGACGTTGAGTAAACGTCACCAACGTTGCCCATTGGTAGTTTGGGGCCTTAAAAATTGTAGCATGTCTTTAACGAAAGATGGCTGCAAATCCAGTGCAAATTGAAGCAAAAGAGGAGAAAGACTTGTAGTGATCCCCTTCTGTTTGATATTCGTTTGTAGGCCTATAGGGCTATATGGGTGAAACGCCACGTGGGTCCTTTATATCCGTGGGACCCTTCATTTGTCCTCGTAGGGCCTCGGTTTAATACCGATGTTTGCTCTAGCGTGCACTTGCACAATTTTTTCTCCTATGGCCCTATGCGATAATCCCGGGCCAAAGGGCCTTTTTTCCAAGCCCTACATCGTCTGTCAATAGGCAATGATCCACTTTTTTGGGGGTCAAATCGCCCTTTCCCTTGTTAAATATATTTTCAATCCTCAGAGCACATTTGTTATATGCAGCTAGCTTCCAAACTATAAAAAATAATGGTGAGGGATTTATTTTAGTTGGTCCCATATGTATAGGTAACATATACTTAGGGCTGCTTATAGCAGTATTGAATATTAAAGAAATGCCCACTGAATTGAATATTTGGTTCAAACACCCAAGTTGTAATAATAATGTTGGCTATTAAATACCTTTCATTAAGTGAAATCAGGAAATTTTGATCGACATTGAATGCTTGACTGACACTTTGAAACATTTGGTTGTCTGCTTGCTTGCATGCATGACTTGTTATTTTCTGGTTTAAAAATACCTAACATTCATTTCAATTTGAATTTTAGCCTGGAATTTTGGTCTGAATTATAAATAACTTTGAAAGTAAGCGATGGACGTACTACAACAAAAAATAAGGACCTCATTGGTCTTGGAGCATCCCTTAAAGTTGAAACAAAGTCTAATAAAATTTGTTGCAATTTTGACATGAAAAATGTGGATGTGTCTTAAGTCCTTCTCGTTTTGGTGATAGCATTAATCTGAAAACTGTATTGGAAACAACAGTTTTATGTCAGTTTCATGTTGAAGGGAATGAGCCAAGGCCAAAGATGCCATCACCTCACATGATTACTGAGACATTTATCATCGTTTTTATTGTTCATCGCTTCCTTTCAATTTTTTTTTTATGATGTGATCAGACTTTTCAGTCAACTTCTCAAAAAAGAATAGTGTATGCAGCTGATTATTTTCTGGGTCTTTTTCTGTATTACTACTGTATTAGTGTTTGTATTATAGCCCCCATACATTAAAGTTATTAGAGTTTACAGTGCAAAAACCCACCTTTGGGCACAATTTTCTATATAGGTAGCAGACTTTATTTTGAAAGATACTAATCTATAGACGCTTTTGATTTATGCTTCAGTTTTGCAAAATACATCTACATAACGAATTTTTATAGTTTATGGGGTGTTTTCTCGATACGTATAATGTAGTGTAGTATCTGTATAGTGTAATTAATTTAAAGGGTGACTGTGTGCAACGTATTATTACGTTTGTGGTGTAATTTTGGGGGATTTGGATGGCGACTTTTTAATCGGATTCGGGTTTTGTTGATTCTGCTGTTGTTTGTGATTATATACCTGCATGAGTTGATACATAGGTCCTATGTTATTATTAAGTCTGGTCATATAATCGACTAGGAGGGGGAGGGGGGGGAAGGACACACTGTCTTTAGGGCACCTGCATGAGATCCCATTGCAGTTATATAAAAGCACGTGCAGAAACCTCCATGTTTTATTACATGTCCGAAGGACTGAACCTCAAGGATAATAATAATTTAACTTCAACCTGTAGCTACCTATTATTATTGCTATTGCAATGCAGGTGCATTTAAGTTGAAACCCACATTGATATCAAAGATTGATTACCTTTTTAATCATAATTTTCGCTTTGTTTTGTTGTTTCCGTAGATTAATTAATCATTTTTAAATCGGACCAATTACTAAGTTGTTTGAGAGGTCTTATGGTCATAATCCAAAAAATAATAATTTTAATATAAAATAAACTATGGGAGTTATATCGTTTGATTATTATTTGAATGTAGTTTGATCGATTTTCATAATGTTTAGGATTTTGTGAGGTCAAAGTTGTTAAGTAATTACATTTTTTGTGTAGAAACTGAAACTCAAATTTCTTGAAAAGTTAATTAGTGAGTAGTGTGTGGGTGTGTTTATAATAGTATGCAGAAAATGACAAAATAATTTATGAGCAGCTAGTATAAGTTTTCTGAAATTGAGACATTAGGAAGAAAAAGTATAGTAGTGTCATGTGTGATGTGGGAAATTTCTAAAAGAAGAATTGTGAAACAGCATGGTGCCAAATAATCGGCAAAGTCTAATAACGAGATCTAATAACGTCATTCGTGTGACGTTGATTTCCATGGCAAGGTATACTTAGGCAATTGTTTGTCAATTCTCATTGCCTTCAGCCAAAAAGTAGCAAAAAATCACGCTTTATACTTTGCATGGAAGAATTTCCTTATACATACTCTTTGTAAGAAACTAATTAGTCTTTTGTTTATTAGTAGCTGTATTGATTGCTCTTGACGAGAGTTTTATTGAATATCGCTAAAACCTATGTTAAATTGTTTGAAAAATCCATTAAAGTTGAACTGCATGATAAGGCCCCGAGAACTTAATTTCACCAGATGCAAAGAAATTGTAATTAAAACGATTGCCAGTGTCGGTATTCAAATTGGAGAAGTATTCTGGGAGTTATGACCCATTTTAAGTTCATTATCAAGTGTTTTTAACCTCCTAGCTGAATTATCCCCCACTTAGAGCGCAGTGGAGTAATTCAGTTAGAAGGTCTCATTTTGATGAAACTTCCGTAGATAATAAATAACTCGGAAACAGTAACATCAAATATTTTGAAATCGTGTTATATGCATTACTAATTATAATTAATCATATCAGTATGAAAAACTTATGGATAATAATTTGTAAAATCTGAATTTCATGTCTGGTTTCCCTATAAATTGAAGAATTTGTTACATTTTATGCTAGGGAAGGGGAGAGAAAAAATGATGTTATGGTTAAAATTGCATGTGGTGAATGTAATTTTCTAAGTTTAATATACTTATTTGAAGATATTAGGAATTACTTGTGAAACAGTTGTACGTATACCACAAAGAGTGATTTGTTTGGACGCAATTTCAGTATGGCTTAATAATGTATTTGCGGTAAAGATTGCAAGACTGTTTGTTGTAAATCGATATCTTTGGAGTGATGACCTGCATGATCAATGTGGTTGCTCAAGAAATTCATATCTTGTCTCCGCTTTTCAATTCAATTCCCCTGCAGCACCACATTTTTCTGATTCCGATCCCAACCTTGAGCATCTGAAAATATTCCTGGTCCAATTTATACACTCAACCTGCTCCTCGTTTCATATGCTTCACGTGGGAAGTAGATTTCATTTTGCTACATTTAAATTGCACACTCAATGCATGTAAATTACTCTCGTGTTATTTTAGTTATTTAATATAAGGTTAATTATTCCACATCTTTTGAAACGGCCTTATTCAGATTGCTAATATGACACAACTGATAGCTTCACAAATAACCAATTGAGCATTTTCTGGACATAAATTGAATATAAACTCTGAAAACACTATACTGAATTTTAAAATCATAATAGTCAAAGCATTGTCAACAATTAGGTTCCTTGTACATAATAATTATTTAGGAAATGAAATTTAAAGGACTGTTCATCGTAATGAAACTAAGAGTTGCTTTAAAGTATGAAAATAGTCATTTGTGTCACCACAAATCGTTGATTTTAAAAAGAAAAAGTTCAAATTCATTCATTTCCAAGTCTGTTCTCCAGTAGCAACAGTACTACTTCATGATTGGTGGCCTACTTTGGCCACTAGGCTCTCACAACCAATCAGTGGCTTGCAATACTAATGAAAAACCAAGATGTCAGCCATCATATATCAGACTTATTTTGCACTTTGCTGTATACAAATATCGATGTTAATCCAATTTCTGTTTAAAGACATATGACTATTTTCATATACTGTATCAACTATGGAAATTTCGTCAAGGTTCAATGGTCCTTTTAAAATCAGAATCCTGAATTTGATAGCTTATTAGGGATGAATGCAGCTGCAGTGGTACATGTTTTACGCATTACCCTGTACAGTGTAATTCTCGCATGAACTTAATTTATATTTTTGAGAGAGAGAGAGAGAGATCTTTTTGAAATGCCATGTGGACATTTGAAAATTTCTCCATGCGGAATGCTGAATGACCCTAAGTGCATGAGTGGGTCCCAAATTTCATTTGCGCCAATCTCATTTAGATTGAACTGGGAATCGATTAAATGCAGCACTGGGTTTTGAGAGTTGAATTGTTCAATAATATATGGCACCTTTTTGGCCGGCTAAACTTGAATGACATGACGTCTTTGCAAACGTTGTCATGGTTACCTGTGTGCAGATGGGACCACACCCAAATGTCGCGGATATTATATATGGGAAACAAATGAAATCTAGGACCATTCTTCTATCTTTCTGTCTCTTTCCATACCTGTACACATTCATGTACTGTGTGTATATATAGGTGTATGGATTTAGGATTGGTCCATTTGGCAGCCTGCAAAAGTCTTTACAATTCAGTGGCGGCTTTTGTGTTGGGGCTTTTAGCAGAGAGTAGGTACAAATAAATGCCGTTAATTTTGATGGCGATGAATGGACAACTGGTGCATAAACATAAATTAGCTCGGTTGGAAGCTTTTCCTCTCACTGTCTTCTATATACACATATATAATATTAATTAAAAACGGATTTATTCAGAGCTTGTCGATGTCTTTAAAGAATTCCGATCGATAATGTTTAAATATCAAAGCGCCAAGAGGATATAATATCATACATTGAGAAGTTGATTTCGCGTTTATCTACAGGAAAAAATAAATACACATGGTGGCAAATTGAATTGCTAATTTTTCACTTCGCTTTTTCGCTAAATCTTATATAGTGTATTTGGTGATCGTTTGACAGATCTGCCAATAATTCGACAATTACACTTTTAGGTTCTCATTTTTTTAAGAAACTAATATATTTTTATGGCCTCTTTTAAACGAAAAAGCGGCAACTGCTACTTCCATTGCTATTTCATTAATTGACAGTGAATTAATATTATATTATGCATAGTTACCTGAATCTGTGTTACATAAATGTTTTGTGGGAATATAATTTGCAATAATTTAATAACATATTTTAAAAGTTTTCGTTAGTTCAATTGTCATTTCAAATTATTCATTTTTAATTCTGTGTTGTACAGACATTTATAGTATACATAAGTTTTCCGGTTTTGGCGTTAACAAATCAATAATTTAATCTTTCTTTATGGGAAAATATTTTAAACCGATATCGATCTAAAGTATGATTGGGACGTAGTATTTGTATAGTTAAAAGCTGTACTTTATTTCAAGGACAGTTTAGGGACCACCTAGTGTTATATTTTTCGCAAGGTATTGTAATCTATAACTAAATTTCTTAACCCAAATGACCAATAAAATTTCCCCACAAAATTTTAATCATTTTTTTCCAATATGGACTCATTATAGTAATTCGTACTTTAATAGTTTGTCTTATAGTGGGTGAGATTATTACCATTTTCTTGCGCTTTTATCATAAGTTTTGGCAAAACCTTTCACATTTACCCACTTTACAGTGTACAATCGACTTGAAACTGATGACAATTCAATATTCTATATGAAATAGATAATAAAATATGTTTGAGAAGTATATTTTTTCATTAAAAACTGTTTGCTTTTCACTCGTTCCTTTTCAGTGCATTTTGCAATTACATTACATCTGAGTGCTTACATTTTTCACAACCTCGTTTTAATGGAAGATAGCTGGTAGTTTAATGTTTTTACCGATTATAAGTTATAAATTGGCAATTAATAACGATTATGATGATGTTATATAAGACGATTTATAAGAAAGCCATAAGCCGGATGAGCTACAGCTTTGTAGTATTTGAAATAAACTGGCACTTAAGCCAGAAAACATGTTTGACAGATTTCAAAACGTCACTTGTTATTAGTACAAACGTGTAATGGAGTGTTTCAAAAAGCTTTTTCGTCATTTCAGTTTTTTTTGTGAGATGCCATTTTTCATGGTAAGGAGAAGAGGTTAAACTGCATGCAGGTGTCAAGTGTTTCAATAGGGTGTTTTTCTAACTTTTGCAACCGGGTTTAACTTGCCCTCTGTCTTTCCCTAAGTATACAGGTGCGAAAACATGCGTTTCCATTGAGTGTATTGCTTCCGGTCACAGAATAAATGTAATTTAAGACCAAAGTATTGGAAAGGTCATAAACAAGACGAACGCTGCTATAAAATCCCTCATCTAATTCTGATTAGTGGTTTCAGATTTTTTATTTTCACCACTTATCCTTCCTTCCTTCCTTCCTTCCTTCCAAACTAGCTACTTCAACATTTTGTTGTTGTTGTTGTGTTGTATATATTGCTCCTTGATTTTTCTTTTCTATCCTTACATTGGCCTTGTTTCTTTAAAAAAATGAATTAAGACTAGCTCCCACACTTTGTCATGAAAATCCTTCAATTTCATTCAACGAAATGACAATCAATTCATTATACTAAGCATAAGAATGATAATTGTAATATAATACAGTATGGTTACCGGTTTCTTGAGTCATCTCTCTGTATAAGTTATATGTAAATAATCGCTAGGAATGAATAAATTATTTATATATACTAATTTTAAAAGTTCATTTATTTGTATATCTGTCCTCTGAAATAAAGTAACAAGGAAATACAGTATTTAGGAGTTCAACGATTGATTAATTATATAATTGATCATTTCTGATTAAGAAATGTGTGATAAAGCACGATAAAATCAATCACAATTACTCAATTGGGCAAAGAAAAGTACGCAATTGATTGGTATATGATTGCAATTCATCAAATATATATTTTACGTATTCACTTTGTAAGATGTGATAACTCTTGTAAATTATGTCAAGTAAATTTTACCATGATTTTGCTATGCAATGATTATTAAAATTAAGACTAACATAATGTACAGTGATAATGTACAGTTTAACCACCTGGACCAGTGAGCTTCCTGGTCTTGGTTTTTATTTCATTGCACATTCAAAATTTCATGAGTTAATTAAGCCAATTTCATTACGGAAAAATAAATACTCCTTCAATAGCCATTTCCCTACATTTATATATTTATTTATTTGCAGGCGAAGCTTGGAGATTTCTTATATTGTAAGTGAATTGAGGAAAAGCAATTTCTTACTTTACTAAACTTGATTGTGGGACTTGCAATAATGTCGTTCAATATTAAGAACTTCATTGCAATGCCACGCCTGTACATGCCCCATTATCCTGGTCCTTTTAGGTATATTATCTTATTTAGTATTTGTGCGGTCTTCATTTTTTGACGCAGATGCGATATTATTCGTTACTTTCTCTACAAATTCGTCTTATAGAGGCAACTTGGTGTGCAGCTCGATTTCTTGAAGAAGACACTTGTTTCAGGAGTCGAAGCACGATCTATTTTCTCAATTCAATATTTGCTGGGTGTTCGTGAACATACTTCAGGTCACCAAGGGGGTCACAAACACCACCGTCTTTGCAAATCGCAACTTCTTTTTCTTCTCCACTTCCTTTTTTTCTATTCGAGAAGCGAAGTTAAAGGTGTCCAATGAATAACTATAACATATTGCTCGTGAATATATTGCTGGGTCATAAAAATCGACATTTTCTTTGAAATATCCAACAGGAAATATTGATTAAATGGATAACTGGAGTATTCCATGTTTTATTTTTGTTGTATAATTAATTCAAAAGTCATTTCAGGTCATGAAAACTTTCAATTTAAGCCTAATTGCGTTGTTTTTGTAGTTTACGAGTTTCAGTAATTTGTAGTTAGTTTTCCATTGGAATTGCTTTTATCTTGGATTTGGCAGACATTGCAGAAATAATATTTGAAATAACCAAACATTCGTAGAAAACAATATAAATCAATTTCATGTAATTATTTATATATGATGACATTAGATGCGCAATTTGTGAATGTTGGCATAATTATGTGAATTGAAAACCAAACGATTTAAAATTCAAATGGTATTTTTTGCTTTCAATCTTCAAAATCGAATTACCCGTACTGCCAAAACCAAAATCTGATTTATTTAGGCCAAAATCCAATCCATCTGATCATTTATTTATTACAAATTTTATTGAATTCTTAAAATGACAATTTTGACATAAAATAATAATAATGTTACTATAGTTTTCTGTATAAATATACGCTTGTCTAAAACAATATATTTGGTAGAGATTGCCAAATAAGGTTTCTTTATCTTATGATAATAACTTGAGGAAGTTTGTTGTGATTTTCGTGGAATTTCCGATATTTTTGAATAACTGAATATTTGAAGCCCTGAGCAACGCATTTTGATGACGGAGGACCTTTTGTGAAAACTGAATGTGTATTGAGTATATTGAATATTTTGACGACCACTTCCGGTCTGTCTCCGGAAGTAGCGGACATGTTTCCTGGCGCCATTCGTAGTTTGCAGGACACAACAATGGATGTTGTGTTGAATAAAAGAGAAAAATCGGCGGAATTTTGTAAGTTTTAATCATCGCATAGCCCCAGTAATAATAATAATAATGATGATGATGATGATGATGAGCCAAGGCCCCTTTCAAATGGGCAACAATGGCTGTGCAAAACAAAGGACAGCAAAGCAAATAATTTCCTACAACGAAACTTGGCTAATTTAAAGTTGCCATATTGCAATGTAAATTACGGTGTGTACTTTAATTTTGTTCAAAAGCAAGAATTATTCATTTAACCAACTCTTCTAATTAAGTGTCTTATGTACGCATTATTGGCATGTATATTAATGAAATACGTAGTATAGAAATTATTTTGAATTTCGGTTGAGAATAGAAGGAAAATCTTTAAAATTATCAGCTTCAATTTTGAATCTCTCTCAGCATGAAATTAATGATTTTGAAAATCAGATTGCTATAAATACTGGTTTTGATTACAATTTTGAATGGATCTGATTCAACATAATTGTCAGCTCTGAATGCTGACTGTAATAAATTTGAAATTAGCAGAATTGTTAGGCCCAAAATCAAATCCATATAAAGCAAATTATACAAAGTTCTGTGATAATTGCACCTCTATACATTGTATAGCCTATATGTTAGCTGAATTATTTCCATAAACAGATAAATACAAAAAGGGGCAGTGGCAGTTAATTAGACATGTAATTGCATTGTTAAAACCTACACAGTCATTTACTACAATGAAAATACTTATCAGACAAAAATATGGCCAAATCTACATAGAAATATACAATTCAGATGAATGACAGACATTTAGTTTTCATTTATTGGGAAAAATTAATATAAACGCAAACATTAACAAGTAGAAGTCAAGAATTTAAGCTTTTAAAGATTCATTACCTTCTCAAAATATCACCAACAAATTTCATTATAACTATTGAGAGAGATCATCAGGACAAAAAAGATTTTAGGATTTTGTGTTGGATCATAATCTGATCAACAGAATCAGTTTATTATAATCATAATCTAGATTGGATTTTGACTTAATTAAAATGCTGCAGTAATTGAATAAGTATAAGGTATCAATTGAAACTTTAATC
>WWPM01013478.1:0-14154 GCA_023279145.1 Glomeris maerens | reverse complement strand
CAATTGGAATAATTAACATCCACATTAATAATTAACTATAAAAATATTACAAATACAAATTGAAAGTAACCAACAGAATTTTGCATTCAATGACCTTTTCAAAATTCAAATATATGCACTCACACACAATGGATATATACCATGCAATACATTCAGAGGAATTCTCAATTTCAGACTAAATTATTATTGCACTGGACATCGAATTGCATATTTGTATGTATGTATGCACCAACTATATTAACTATACGTCTAGATCACTAAATAGGAATGTCTATTTATGACTTGGAAATTATCTTCAAATAATTAAGGCGACTAATTTCTCCACATCGATCTATATAAACTGGAATGCAATTTTGAAGACAGAAATTTCCTGTAAAGACACACATTTGGATAGGATAAGGAGTTGATATATAGGAGCTAGGATCGTTGGAGTTTTGGTTGTATGCAAGGACCTCATCTAAAAGTTGAGTGCCAGACGTCATGATGTGTGCTGAAACTGGTGCCATCCATTGCCTATATAGTAGGTAATGACTGGCGGGAAATGAACCACACACAGCTGATTACCACTAATGAATGCTGCGGAATTTGATGGCTCAAAGAGACAAACTACCATCGTAGAGGGCGCTAGCTCCGTTTCCGTCTCCAACTCAATCCAATATGCGCACATATCACTGCACATAGTGTAGTGCAAAACGGCCTTTATTGAAATATTAATGCTCTTCTCAACTGCAAATTAAAAGAGATGGACGACTTTGTTTACCAATTCCTTAATTCGGTCCAAGACAGTCTTTACATTATGCATACGTATTCTTTAAGGTGTTTTCAAACCATAATAACGTGAAAACCAGATTCTGATCCGAAGACGTTTGTCATCACATAAAAGATGCTCAAAAGTTGAGGTTTGTTCTTAAGTTCCATCAACTTAAATAATGTGCACTATTTCAAAATTATTGCATGGATTACTCCATCTAATGTTGCAATTTGATCTGTAGGTTATGCACAGTTTAATGCTCGGCATATTACAATGAGAAATCAAAGATAAACTGTTTTAAAAGAACAAAAGAGCTTCACATTTTTCTATACAGGGTGTAACAAAATTATGTGTACCAACTTACAGGGCTTACTACATGCATGAAAACAAGACAAACTTCCTATTAAGTAGCACCTACATAAAATGTGACATCCATAATTCGTGCTCCCTACATCTTTATTAGAAACGCATAATGAATGATCAATGGAAAAGTGTGGGGAGCATGAATTATGGATGTCACGTTTTGTGTAGGTGCTACTTAAAAATCTAAGCGTTTGTGGACAATCCCTAACAAAAATTGTTGGCTGTCACATGCATGTCACATGCATGCCACATGCCTGCAAGGCTGCAAGTGAAACATTCACAGCTTTATTGCAGACCTGCGACAGCTTTAAAAAATTTTTGTTAGGGAATGCATTCATAGGAACTTTATGCCTTGTTTTCATGCATGTAGTAAGCCCTGTAAGTTTGTACACATAATTTTGTTACACCCTGTATACTACACTATAGGTTCAACAAATCTGAAATAACCATTGTCTTTTAAAAAAAATCTCATTATTATACTGGACACTACATACATATACTGTAAATGTGCCATCGGGAAAGTTCAATTGAGAATAAAATTTGGTACAGCGTTAATTTCGATTGGGCCAATTACCTATACAATGGATGTGAAGGTCCTTTGTTAAAGCCGAGTGTTGTAGTTAAACCGACGCTACTATACCAAGAAAATTTTTTAAAATCAATGTTAGCATTTTCAAGTTTCTAAAAATAGCTGCTCTTATCTGCTGCATGGAAGAAAATGTAACAGCATAAAAATGCTTGACAATTTCAGCTCCTATATATAAATAGCTTTGACATTCTTGAATTCAGGATAAAATACTACACACACGTCCCTGGTTGTATAAATTGCTCACAAATCTGAGATAAGAAATCTCAGGTAGAGAGACACGTGGCATGATTTGCACTCTCGATATTTTCACATTAAAAAACCACGTTGAATTAAATTTATTTTTTCCCGTCCAAGTGGAAACCTGCGCATTGCAATTATGTATATAGCCTTAGGATAATTTGAAGGTGCTTGTGGTAGGTAACCCAGAGAGCAAGAGAATAGGAAAAATGGGAGCCAATTGGATGTAGTGTTATTTTTTTGTGTGTATGACATAAGCAACAATGTAATAAAGTGTGGGAATAAAAAAAATAAATTATGACTAGTGGCTCATTTGGGATGAAAAGAAAGCGACGAAGAAAGAAAAGAAAGAAAGAAGAAGAAATGAAAGTAATAAAAAATATTTCATTGTAGTTTGTGTTTTTGTCGACAGGTCGTAACTCGATGGAAACGATGCGTGAATGAGCAGCAGGGAAAAAGAAATGCGTACGGGCCCTAGGACCAAACCAAGTGCGAGCAGCCGTCGATATGATTTAATGCCCTACCTAATTTCGCGTAATAATATCGCCAAAATTCTGCTCCAATAACGTTCACCAAAGAGTATACTGAGCGTGAGAAATAAAATACCATGCAAAATTTCAACACAGAATTAATTTCGCACCAAACCTTCTCTCCTCCTTCCCTAAAACCCCTTCAACCTCCACCATATCACATTCTCGCCATAAAAGAAGAATTATTAACCCTATATATACAGCAATAACGGGAAAGTTACAAACTGATATTGAGTACCTACAATATGTGCTATGCTATCATTTGTAGCAGATGAAATTAGCAGCGAATTACAGCATTATTAGAAGTGAACTGACACGACTTTAATTATAACACTTTGAATTTCGTCAGATACAAAATAAGACATACATGCAAATGGAATGGTTGTATTTTTGACCTTCTATCTGAATTATCCCCAGAATTAAGAGTTATGGAGGTAATTAATGACTCGGAAACAGTGACATAAAATTCTGAGATTTGGTGGGGACTTGCTTAGGTACATATGCTTCGAGTACTGTAACTGCGACCAGTGTTAACAGGTGGGCAACTGTAAAAGTTGGACTTAGGTGTTTGTAAGTTCTACTACATATGTAGTTATAAAAGTGGAACTTCATTTGAGTTCTCCAATAAGTAAAAGTCTATAACATGCAGGAATACACAATTAGAATGAACCAAACTAGAAATTAATGTTGGACTTCGGAATATGCGTGTTGGCAATGAGTGTTTGAAGAATGCAAATATTTTGGAGTTTCCCAACAATTACAAAGCCATGCATGCATAAACACGTGTAATTTGGCGTCAGGATAATTGAAACGTCTTGCATCAAAGGATAATACTGTGATGTAATGCAGCATGTCTGAGGCTTATATTTCAGCTTCTTATGTAGTTATTAACTTCTTTTATAAAGTCAATATTGCATAGAAAAAAAAATACTGATACGAGAGTGACAACATTTATGGATGGCCCCAGTAAAACAGATTAAAGAGAAACGATGACGTTGACAAATTACATGTCAATATTAACCTAGCTGGTGGGAATTTATTAATAGGATTTCATGCACCATGCCGGTTATACCATCTTTAAATTTTCATAAATATTGCCGAAATATATTACGAATATTGATCGAATTACAAAGCAGCTAAAATAAACTTCCAAATATGAATTCCTCAATGAAGCAACAACACACCTCATAGTAAAATAAAAACCCTCATTTAGTTTCCAAATTATTAACTTCAGCTGAAATAATTACCAAATATTAATCACTAACATGTTTACAAGTTACAAGAATGAAAATAAAAGTTTCAAAATGGCTGAAGTCTTCACATTCTCATTTTGCTCAGGCTACGGCATGCAGAATTAGGGCTCGGAGGGGTCCCGTTTGGAACCTCGTTTTTGACACCTATGGCCCCAATAAATTTCAAAAAATTAGGCGAAAGAGTATAGTGTATGTTCTACACCCTAACGTAGAGATTTTTCTAATACATTGAGCCAAACCGGAGTTACAAAAATTGAAAAAATGGCTATTTTGAATTGGCTTTTGACTTGGTTTGGAACCTCCCATTATGTAACAAATCACAGTAATCAAATTCCAAACTGATACAAATGTAGCACACACTATTCTGCACAACCTAACGTAAACAGTTTTTTGATTTGAAAGCTACTTTTTCTGCAAACAATAAAAACCTGTGAAAATGCGCAGTTTTTCCTCGGAAAAAATTTCTCCTTGCATCAGCGCCCCAATCGGCAATTTGCGACAACACGGTTGTCGGCCCGTGATTGGCCACCAATCACAGCCGAGCGACGCCAGCGCCTCCACATTCTGAAAACCGAAGCAAAATCCAACATGGGATTGCCTTAAGTAGTACAACTTTTATGCCAACGAAGCGCCATCTATTGGAAACCCTTGCTATTACAACTGCGGGACTACTTCGTTTACCGCAGTATATCAATTTTGCATTCTGCCACCAGAGGTCGCCATTGCAACTCAAGGACAGCATCAATGATTTTCTTAGAATTTTCTTGGAATTTCCCACAAATTAAACTTACATTTTATATAAATTGATCCGGTAAAACATGAAGGTCTATTCAGAATAATTAAGCACAAGTATGCATTCAGTGGAGGAGTGGTAATGAATGTGCAGTAATATAGTACTACTTACAGTAAACATGCTTAAGTACTACAAGTACAACTGAAGCCGAGTTTCCAATTTCATTTTATGTTATATGTAGAAGATTGGTGTTTGTTGGAGCGCGACAACAGCCATTAATTTTAACTCTTCCACGTCCTTTCTTCTGCTTCAAAGAAGTACACACACATATGTAGAGAATTTGCATACTGGGACCGGGTGCGCGCATGCGCAACGAATTGCAAAACTCGTATTACCGCACAGCAAAATGCAATTTGGTGCATGGGAAAAATGCGCACGCATTTATTTCTCTTCTCTTTACATTTTGAATCGTATTACCATCACGTGATTACCTTGGCAGATAACGAAAACCCATCCTCGAATCGATAATATCGATCACTGACCATTAGTAATTCGGTATCACTTTTTAGGGAGTGGTGTGGGAGTTAAATGTTGTAATTTTTGTGAATTAATTATTATTACGAACTACTCTGCTGGGAATTTATACCTACAATGGAAACTGTAAACACAACTTGTATTCATTGTAAATTACAATATGAAAATCATCACATAAAAAAATGCCACTTCAGTACAATTTCGATGAAATAATTTTACTAAATTTTCAAATTTGCGATTTAATTATACAAAAAAAATAAACAAGAAATGTTTTCAGAAAATCAGCCATGTCTTGATATAGTTTTAGGTCTACTATTTGATGTCCTAACAATAATCCAAGTCATTGGTTCTCCCATATTAGTTTAAACACAAAGTTGGAATATTTCTGTATTGTGTGATTTTAATATGAGAAAACTAATCCAATGAAAACAAAATGTACATTCAATAATTATATTAAAAAATGTAATTTTTTTAAATGAATGTGGCAATTTTAACATAATTTGCAATTAAATATTACACATAACTTAGAAGATTCATTAAAGAGATCCTCAACCTCATTAAATGAAGCAATACAAGTTTAATACATAGGAAAAAAATGTTACAGAAAATGCTATTACTTTTGAATGTTGTCAACAGCAACAAGTGTCAAGGTTTTGCCTGCGTAAATCAGCTTGTATAAAATATGTTATAGCTATTAAAAGAGGCTATTATATTGCATTCATGGCACCTTCGGTGCGACTTTGTAGGAGCTCATTTATTAAACTCCCACAGACCTAAATGTCCAAGTTTCTTGACTCGTTTGATGTTGGCTGCACGGACACACCCTGTATTTTTACACGCCTCACTTCTTCGCCTTTTCCTTCAAACTTCTCCATTATTTATTTCCTCCTCATCATCAATAATAATAATCTCCCAAAGCGTTCATTCCTACTGTACATTTTGCGCCTTATAATTTTCTACATATAAAATACACACTCGTGTCGCCCTTAGAAAATATTTAAAATAATGCCATGGTAAGACCATTTTCCTATTCACATCACGCATTGTTTTATTATTACACACTTCATCCTTCCCTTCCCTTCACTTAATTCACTTCAATTCACTCTTATCAACATTTAATTTCTTTTTAATTTTACAGTTTCGCATCACCAAGGTCCGTGAAACATTAACAGAATTGATAAAGAAACTTCAACCATAGGTTCAAAGAGTTATTTATCACTTTTCTGCAGTTCCCCCTGAAACTTCCATCATATACGAATTAGATGTGAATAACTTGATAGCAACTGAGTGGCATATCACAAAGAGACGCTACTGTCATTTATAAAGGGTACAATCAATGGGGCACATGTGCAATAGGCCCCTATAATATCAACCCACAGACAGAGAGATACGTGTCGATAATGCGGATAGACATCCAAGACATTGTAATTGCCTTGGTCAGTATGGGAACAGCTATTTTAATAAGATGTTATCACTGTGTGTCTCAGGCTAAGAGTGTGATCTGTATCGACCCATTTTGTATATAACCAACATTATTATTTGTGTCTGTTTACCAATTGGACATTGGGTCAAGATCGATACAAGTCTGCCTATTTGCGATCGCAACTCGAAATTTCATCGCATAATGCAATCATTGTGCCAGAATAATTAGCCAATTATTCGTATAGCAACTCTTGAAAAATGTTTTTGCGGTGTTGCAATAACCTGAGAGAACAATTCCAGTAAATAAATATGTAAAACAACTAACACAATAACGGCTTTTATGACCTAAATGTTCGTTAAATGACATGTTGAATGTACAAAGTTCTTCAATAAACAAGATAATTCTAATAGGTAATTTTCCCCATAAATATCAAATATTCACAACCTAATAATGACACTAAAATGCAGATATTAACCAATTTAAAGAGTTCACACTAGCTGCCATTTGTTCAATTTCCCTGGGTTTTCTAAGTTGTCAATATTTCCACGAGATTTCAAATCACCTTTAGTATCACATGTTGTCTTCTCTGTTTACGTATGTAGGTAAATGATATGCATATATGAAATACCTGGAAATTTTGTCTATATACCTTTTTAAAATGTATAGGAGCTCAATCTAATAGAAGAGATGTATTTTTCTCATCAATTTGTTTTTGCTGCTATTCCAAAACAAGGGGGGTAAAAAAATAACCACAAATATGTGGTCATCATTCTACAGGGCATAAAACATGTTCATGTATCTCTCGACGAAGGGAAGAAGATGTATTTTGCGGTTACATATATATACTATTAATAAGTGCAACCGCAAATTTTCGTGTCCGGTTTGCTAAACGAGTAATCGAAGCGGAAACTTGACAATAAATTGGGTCTACATATTTACAGGACAAGATGGCGGCCAGTTGTTGTTTCCGGCTTGTGGGGTGTGATGGCATGCGAAACAATCATGGGTCCATGCAAGTGGATTTGCAGCAGGCCCCTTCAGACTATAAAGGGATCACAAGTGGCACCGCTTCCGGCCCATATATATGTCCTTATGCACTTGGCACTTTGCCGCAAAAATTCAATATGACTGAAGACTATAAGAGGCAAAAATGAAATTCGACCGGAAGCCTATATTATTATACGATGATGGCCAATGAAATTAAAGCTCCTGTTTCCATCTCAAGGCAGTATTCAAATGATGTCAGACACGTGTCACATTCACCTGACCTCCATCCAAATCTCAACAGACATTTTCAACTCCATACTATTATTTGTCCAAAAATTGTACACCTACCTACACTGACATGTTCATGCGAAGTTCAAAGCTCACTTTTCACAACCGTGAATTTCTTTTGAAAATTATATTATTTTAATATCTTAGGGATCTAATACGTATTACAGCTGTATACGCATTAGAGCAATTATATGTTTAAATTTTATAGCAATCATAAAAAATAGTAAAAAAGTCGTCTCACTAAAACAGTGAAGCAAATTCGAGCTTCGTGATTGGTTGATGCTGTTTGTGAGCGTCTTAAAATATTCTATACTGTACTATTACTGTAACTGCGACCAACAGTGATGGGTGGAACTAATTGCTGGCAGTTGGTGGGATTGAGCAGGTGTTTTGGTGGTATTCTTGATAAGAAACTCCAAAGAAAGTTAGACTTGGACACCTGTGTGTGTGTGTGTGTGGGTGGAACTATAGTCAAATTCACCAACATGGTTGATAGTATGGGACCCTATGAGATGCCCATATAAGGAGAAGCGGAGGGATACAACCTGATCTTTTTATCTTTAAGCTGCACTATTCTTCCTGCTCATTCATTCATTTATGAAATCCGTTAACTGTTCGCGTTTTATTTTTGCCTTGCCCAATATGGGCACTCATATTATCTCAACCATGGTTGAATTTTACTTTAGTCGGAAAAGTGCAATTTCATTGGAGTTCTCCAACAAGTGCAAGCCCACACACGTACCCAATATACATTAGCCTAATCAACCCCACTAAGTGACATCCTGAACAATAGACTCACATAACCCTTTGTCACCTGCCAACCTTGGTCGCAGTTACAGAGATGTTTTACGCAAACGCCCTATGAACTTGCTCTAGTTATGACGTCATGGTATAATTTATTCATAAATACGCTGTGAAATACAGTATGTATATTCAGTCCCGTTTACAAAGGAAGAGGCCACAAGTTCACAGACAGCTCATTTGCAGCTTTGTGTGACCTCATAGGAGGAGCTCATCTTTCTGCTTATACAGGGTGTCTCTGAATTCATAGTCAATATTGACAGGGTATCTTCCCTGCGTGAAAACAAGACAAAGATCCTATGAATCCACGTCCCCAAACACTTAGTAGGACCTACATAAAATGTGACATCCATAATTAATGCTCCCCACATCTTTATTAGGAACGCATAATGAATGATCAATGGAAAGATGTGGGGAGCATGAATTATGGGTGTCACATTTTATATAGGTCCTACTAAGCGTTTGGGGACATGGATTCATAGGAACTTTGTTTTGTTTTCATGCAGGGAAGATACCCTGTGAGTATTGGCCATGAATTCAGAGACACCCTGTATAACCAATCAGAGAATATCTATAACCAATTAACAAAACTAATCTGAAAGGCTGGGATATGCAGATGGAAATCTCAATTTGTAATTATAGATTAGGATACTTTATTGTTATTATCAAAAAATTGCGGTAATTTTATTTAAAGAATAGCAACCAAAGCATTACTGATTTATCAATGTATAAAGTTAAAGAAGAAAAATCCTCGACTCATAAGTAGAAACAAAGGGCACCAAGGTCCTTTATTCTGCCAGCATGTTTCAATTCCACCTCGGAATCATTATCAGGGCACAAATAACAGCAGGCTACATAAGTGATCGAAAATTAAGTAAAAACTTAACAATATAAATGAAATCTACTGAATTTACAGGCACAACATGGTCCCAAGCAGCTAATGTGATCCGAATACGTAAATGCCGAGCACTTTAGGTGAAATAATCGACCAAAAATCGATACATTTAATCCTCGGTGTAGCCTACTTAAGAAAAAGCTGGGTTTTACAAACCAGATGCAGGTAATTAAATTAGATTTGCACATCTTAAGACGTGAACATGTTGTTAAAGGTAACAGTGGTCTATTAGGCTGGGATTAAGCAATCATCAGATTAGGGCAGATTGTAAAACAGCATCCCTTTCTATATATAGTCGCATCCAAGCAATTTCTTCATTACCCCATTGTCAAAGTTCAATCCCTTATTGCTGTAAGTTCTTGAATATAACTACATAAACACGCAAAAAAAAGTTTCTGCCGACCACACCCATTTTCAATGCAATGTTGGTGGACCACGCCCAGTTCAACACAGCCCATTTTATGCCATGATCACTTACAGAAAGGACACGACCCTATATCAAGCTACTCCAGTGGGAAAAAACCCGCTCCTAAAACGAGTAGGATTTTATTGCCAACCCTAACACGCACCTGAAATATAATACTGAACATTTACTTGCATGGTATTTATAATATATATGCAATTGTCAACTGTATTTCATTTCTTAAACAATGGGTTGGAGCTGTAATCTGGCACTGTGTGATACAAAATACGTAAATTACATATATACTATAGGGTGTGAAAGGGGGAGAAATATAAGGGAGGAGTTTCCATTGCTGCACACCTGCTGATCTTAGAAATGTAAAATATAGTTTAACACTTCCTACACAGTAGCAGCAGTAGCCAAGTGCTATCGGGATAGTATTGCAAATGCTGTTGAAGTACTTACACAATATTGGTGGCCAACAGTGCACCGGCCACCCAAGTCAACAATGGCTTCAATTTTGGCGAAATTCACTTTCCATTCTTTTATAACATATAGAAGTTGCATTTGTCAAAAAACTGCAAAATACTGCTCATAAACATAAGTTTACGCAATTTTAGCTTCCAAGTTCGCAATTAACATTATTCTGCATTTAATGTTAAATTAAAGTTAATCCCAAATATGGAGTTATTATTTTACAAATTTAGTATGAAAAATACTATTCAAAGGATCTTCTCAACAATTGGAACCTGTATTTGATATTGAAAAGTATAATTTGGCACATAAGTAAGTGTGATATTAGTCGAGTTATACATGCCCTATACATGAAGGATTCATTTTGAGTCACATTTCATATAAACACGATAAAACCATTGGGCATTAAACTCCAGATACTGATTTATCAGAGAAGTTTTATCTTATTGCATTAAATGGACAGTAAACAATATAAAATGTGGAGCACATTGTCATTTCCTCCAGTTTACTGACTTTGCAAAGTTGTTGTAAACTTTTAATATCGAAGTGAATTTGCAATGAAACTAATCGATAACGACTTGTTAATTCCCTATAAATTATCCTCATTAAGAGACGGTGTAATTATCAGCAAACCAACTTTACGATCCACGATCACGTTTGGCAGCCAGCAATTAACAAAAGTCATCAACCAATGTTAAATATATAGTGTTATCACGGGGAAACCATTAAAAATGCAGTCAATAAAAAGACGATTCATCATTCGTTATCTCCATATACTATAACAAAGCGCACACACAAAAAAACGCAGCTGGTATTAAACAGAATAAACGAACTTTATTAACAGCATTAGTTGGGAAATTATAAGTTAATTAACAAAGTAAGAGTTGTGACTTCATGAATGCATGGAAATATGCATGTAAAATAAACTATTGTTTCATTTTGCAACTAATAATGCAAGCTATTTCTGTGGATTTGTTAAATTGGTGTAGTACATCTTTATGTCACTAGATGGCGGTGAAGTGCGATGGCAGGATTGGATGGTGCTAGGTTTCTTAACAAGCAGCATCCAATCCTAGCATAGCACTTGACTCGCCATCTGGCGCTGAAAGAATGAACTAGTTGACTTTTTGAAATTGCACAACATCTTTTTATGAAAGAAACTTGAATGTCCACAAAGTTATACATACTGTAAAGGACCTTTTGCATAATTACAACCTCAGTAGCAAAAACCTTCACAACAGTTATGTTCAAAAGGAATACATATATGCAGATAACTTTGATATTTTAATACCTTAATCAAAAAAGGGTTGTAAAATGAAAACATAAAAAGTACAATAGCAAGTGCAGCAACTATATATATGGGTATTTAATTAAAAAATACGGCTGTCTACAAGAAAAGCACGACGTCACAGTGTATGTCAAGTTGACGAATGGAAATGCAAATAAGGCAGGGGAAAGCTATTAACTGGCGAGATAACAATCTGCTTTTCAGCTTTTGGATCAATGACTATTTAAGAAATGGAAAGCAAGACAAGGTTTCTGTTCATGTAGCTTCTATTTCCTGAAGGCAAAACGGGGCGAATAATATAATTAATATAAACAATTCAAATTGGAATATTGGCATGTACGTGCTATTTAATTTAAAAACAGCAAGGTGTATATTGTATAACAATTCTTCATGTACATCTTGGCAAAGTCATTCACTGATTCTGACACGAAGATAGACGTCTTCATTAAAGGAAAGATAATTTGAAAAAGCTAGTGGGAGGAAATTTTGCGGAAGGATCATTAACAACGACTTTTTGGACACATTATTACCGTGGTTAATGAGTCATGCTATACAGAGTGTTGCAGCACAAGGTGATTTCACTTCTATTGTGATAGGAATTAACCTCACTTGCCATTGGTCACCACTTGGGACAATAAAAAATTCAGATATTTCACTCTATAAGGTCAAACTTTCTTTCTTTCATTATGTGATGTCACCTTCCCCACCAATTCAAACATCAATATTAAGAACAAGTTTAAAAAGTTACATTATACACATGCAGCTGTGTGAGATGATAATATATGTATCTAAAATGTGAAGAAGAGCTATACAGTGGAAATTTGAAGGTATTCTGCGAGAATTGCTCGTTTCGGACCACCTATAGCCGATCAATATTGATCATTTGTGTTAAAGAAAGAGCAGCTATTATATTCATGGAATCGACGGACTGTGGAGCTGCACAAAGCAGTTCTCAATCATCTTGCATTGGGGAAAATGGAGGAAAAGAAACCTCCTATACAAAGAAGACAGCTGTCTAACTTCCAAGACGTATATAGTCTGCAACAAGCCTAGCTGCTCTTGGATATGAATATTTACATATACAGATATTCACTTCAAATATCTCCACACATACCCAATGAACACATGCATGAATAGGCACATCAATAGCTAAATCTTCGAAGTCATGCAGCAAATAGAAATTTCTCTATTATGTCAAGTACGGAAATTTAGACTTTTTATTACAGGAAATGCAATTATTTTGTCAAATATTTCACGAATTACCATTTTCTACTTTTGACAGGCTTAATTAACATTGCACAATTAAATTCCGGGTAAATTTTAAATCTCTTCTTAATATCTATAATAATTTCTAACTATACTATAATAGTAATAACTTCATTTTTTTGTTGCATATGCTGCAAAATATGATCACAATTTTAAGTATAAGTATAAACATTTGAAGCTAGTAGAATATCTATTAGATTTATATTTTCCTTGTATATTTTAATGAACACACTTTTACTAGCAACACACGCCCAGCATCTTTTAAAAATTATTGATTTCTTTTATTCGTCAATTAAAATAAAAATTACAATGAAGTAAACTGATAAAAAGAACTGAAACCTCTCAATTTAAATTTCCAACAACTTAGATTGAGCTATGATTGAAAAATACTTTGTATTTTCTTTCAAATAAATCATGAAATTATATTTATTGACACAGCAAGGTTTTTCCTTTTCTCCAGCAATTGCAAATGACATCTCCATTTGGTGTCAAATTGTCTGTGCATGTTTTTTTTTAAAAAAAAACCTTGTTATATTACCTAAAAATGAGCTATACAGATATTTCATAGTTTCACGCTTCTCCAATTACAAGCTCACTTTACAATTTACCAATCTGGACACACAATATAGAGAACAAAAAAAAAAACCTTGCTGGCTTCTTCCTTAATTAAGAAAAAAACTACAATGGGAGGAGAAGGGGAACCAAAACTAACAGCCAGAAGGCTTGAATAACCCATGCAGAGGTCGCCAATGACATCACAGGTATAGTAAAACCAATAATGACAATTAATCATGTCGATAACAAGCAGACAGATGATTGACAACTGATTTAGGAAACAGGATCTCAAAATGCCGGACGCCAACGCATCAAAATGCCATATAACTAACGCCTATATACTTACACATCAAAGCATCTATATAAAAATTGGAAGCTAATTTAGTTATAATGTGTCTCAATTATATCATATATACTACGATAATTGAACCTCTAAACATCGCATAGCCTATAATCGGAGCTGAATTATTTCCATATATGTAGATAGATAAATGGAAAATGTACATAGATTGTACACATTGATGCAAAAGGATATAAAAGGCCTAAAATTACTTGGGACATAATTTATAGATAATCCCGAAGACTCGATTCTTGCGCCAACTTAGGTTGTTAAGATGGTGAAGATTGTTTTATGGCTTTTTGCAAATGCATTCTGCCTCACCTTTTATACTGCTGATAACTGAAACCTATCCAAGTCATAAATCCCTGATGCATAAATAATTAATGTATATTGTAATAATCGCTTTCTTTCGCAACTCTTTCATGTGACCTACTTTGAATTTTG
>WWPM01013471.1:0-11450 GCA_023279145.1 Glomeris maerens | reverse complement strand
CATTATATGCTCAAGAATAACGAGCTTAATTAGGGTGAACATTAGCGGCAAGCAAACAGTGGTGGGCAGATATAATTATGATGATTATAAGGGTTGTCAGGTTGGTTCAATGGTGCATGGTTGGAGCAACCAAGAAAAGACGCATTACGCTAATTGCGTGAGGAAGGGCCTTCCTACGCAACCATGTGGCCAAGCAAGAGCAATGAAAGCAGCCTTCCTCTTCCCCAAGCCAACTGTTACGGCATCGTAAAAGAAACGAATTATCCAGTCGACTCGAGGGCCGCTATTAAGGACCCGCCGAACATGTCCTTACTTTTATTAAAAAGTGTGCGCCAAAAAACTCACACGCACTCAAAAATCTCATTAATAATTTTACGTAGGTCTATAATAATTGTTACAATGTAAACATCATTCGTTGCTACAAATTATTTGAAGTTATTATTGGTCAGTTTTTTCTTATTGTCCACAAAGACCGAATTATGAAATATTTCATAAAACATATCTTTTCACGATAACTAGATAGATCACTTCGTTTCTTAAAAAAAAGACATTTGGAAGTAACAAACAAAATAAGCAAAATACGTATATTAAGATCAACTGACTTGAAAATACTGTACCCAGTTGTGCATAGGAAAGCTGCTCAGCCATAGTAAGTACAGTCAAAGCCGGTTAACGTGGCCACATCCGTCCTGCCTGATTTGGCCACGTAAACCGGCTGGCCAGGTTAAGCGAAGTGATTTTTTTTATTAAAAAATTGTTAACATCGATTGCTCTATCATCGTTTTATCGATACATGGATATTTTACCACATCGGAATATTCTTTGTCCATTTTTAAATGCTAATCAAGATTGAGAAATAGTAATTTACAATTTGGGTTACTTAATTGTATGCAAACAGATCTGGAATAATCCATGTCCACAACCAGGTGCTATAAGACACGACACACGAATGCTCTTGGTGAGCCGAAACACATAAGTTTGTCATGGAACCTACTTTGTGATATGGATTATTCAAAATTTGTTTGCTAATTAAGATATCAGTTTTTGTGATATTTCCCTGATAGGTGGGCGATTCAGTGTGCCTTTAGGGGCAGTAGTAACATTAATAAGAGTTGAACCTCCATTTTATAAATTTAAACAATCCACCTTCAGTCAAACTGACAGCTAAAATCATGATTTTACATTACATCACCAGTGGATGTTCCCTTGCCATGTTACCGAAAAGCGTCATAAATTTAGTTGTCACTTCATTGCAAAGATATTAGCAAATGGCCCAGACTTTTGCCTCACACTGTTACGCAGGATTAAACAAACAATAGACCATATGTACATCTTTGTGAATATAAGGATAATTGTAACACAAATACATACACAGTTTCTTTTTACAACTCCTGAGTTTTGAATACTGCAAATAAAAAAATTAAAACTAGTGCTGTTATCAGAGATATAAATATTACAAGGCGGTCTATGTGCACAAATATGTAGCACAATTTGGCTTTAGCGGTTTATGATTTCATTATTTCTTCATATAGTAATTTGGAAAAATGTATATCTATGTATGTAGTATATGCATTCCCAGCCTACCCCATCACTAAGTTGTCAATAATAAACCAATCACTTACTGTCAATAAGACTGGTAAAAAGAGAACTGCATACATGCATTTAAGTTACAGGATGGTAGCGTATAGTAATAAATTTTAACATTATCTGTGGCAACAAAAGTTTGCATTAATCACGTCGCCTTCACTTTTTTGGTGCGAAGTTCCGAAGTGCATGTTTTCATGTTTTTATAAATACGTACATGGCATGCGTTGCTATGAAACCACATAAAATCAACATCCTATCATTTTCTTTACCGTGCAAATTACGCGACCTGCAACAAAAATGAATCGATTTTGCCTGCATGCGCTCATCTATTTTTAATCAAACAAATGTGCGCAATGACGGACAATTAAATTTGGCGTTGCGAGAGAAATAATTTATGCGTGGAAAAGTGAAGGAGAAGTTGTAAAAATAAAGAAGAGCACATGAATGCTTGCACTCGCTCTCGCGTTTCAATGTATTTCTGAACGACACCCTGGAGAAGTTGCTCGGGCGGCGGATGCATCTTCTTTTGCTTGCTACATGGCGGTCTTGGGACATTAAAAAATAAATTGTCTGTAAGGTAATGCATTTAGGATAAGGCATGAGTTTAGGAGATTTTCTCCCGAATTATTCCAGCATCATGCCACTCTTCGGATGACTCGCGCAAACTCGCACACCAATCTCCCAGAGCGGCCTTAAAACTTTTTCCACCATATCTGCAACATGCCCGTAATGCCTTGCCTTGCCCATCAGCCACGCACTACCTTCGCCAGCAGCCGGATATATCTATATAATTTGATAAATGCGACCGCGAGAGGCCCACTAAAGCGAAAAACACGCAATCGAGCAAATCGATTTTTCGACATATTGGCCGGAGTATAGGCCAAGAACCTAGATTTTCTTACATTGCTACAATAAAACCACAGGCATAAAAGTTATTAACAAATTACTTACAACAAATTAATATGCGCAATAGTACGAAATTCCTCTTATTGCTCTGCAATTTTATGAATGTCAACTAATTTTTCCCAGGTGGACATCATTTCTGAATTATCCGGGCACACTTAATTCTGTCAGGAGGTGAATAATATTAAACGGATCATAACTCTTTGAATAATTCTGTTCAATTTCTGCGGACAATGACAATCATTTTATTTGCACTTATTTGTAACTGCAGAAAATCTCGGCGAACCTTGTCAGGTCACCTTTAATCACTTTATTATTTAATTCAGGCGTGGAATAAATATGTAGTTGCAAATATATCTCATAATTTTCTTATTATTCCTAAAGAAAAATTTATTTTTTCCCGTTTTAATATGGCCCACAGTAAATGCAATTCCATTTTCCGGAGAAATATGATTGCAACATTGGTAAGATCAGCACAAATCTTTCAAATAAAAAGACCAAAGTTTGCGTCATAGTCACTCCATGTGTTAAAATTGTTTTTTTTATCGCATCGCATAGTGAAAGCTTCAGGTATATAGTAAACAAAACTTTTGTTACAATCACCGATCAGAGGCAGTCACTTCGAGTTGACTATAAACGAATTCTACATTATATGACATCCCCTTTTAACGCTTTCATGTTACTGCTGTAGTAAAATGTTTCACGCTGAGAGAATACACCTACTTAACTTGACGTTTAACCCTGCCATAGTTAACATGCACTCCAATATGGTAAACTACTATATGCATATATACCGCAAATACCCATCTACCGTTCCGACCCCTACAGAAATTTGTAATGTTCCATTTAAAACCTTATGGGAAGCATGCATATACACATGAAATCTGCAGACTAAATTTTCTGCCAGCTTGCTGCGTGAAATCTGTACAGTGTACTAAACAATGCAAATGTTATAAATGAAACTTGCTAGCTATACATTCTTGGCAAAAAAAATTGCAAGTGGAACACTGCAGCCATATTATACAGATAGCATTGCATATAGTACAATGCCATCTGCAGTTGCTGCAAAGATATTGATTGCATTTTACGATTTCTGTAGAGGATCCAGAGAGCTAATCACACTATGTCTGAATAATATTGCCATCCGGAATAACCTCAGTTACAAAAATTCAAAGCCATATATTTAACTGGCAAAAATAACCTTTGGGGGGGAAGCATTCACAAAGTATATGTACATACCTCGAGGTGCTATAATAAAGTCAGTAGGCTATTGTCAGACATTACAAAAAATTAAAGACAAGAATCCGGAGATCTCGACCAGATGAAACACGATTTTGTTTGCTTTAATGTGACACATGGGCAGCCGCATTGCGACAAACAAACAAACAAAATAAATTATACATTTGAATTTCGAGTGTATATTCTTCCTCAGCTTCTCCTTTGATTTTTTTTTGTTCTGCTGCTTAAAAGATTCGGCTTATAAGTGCAACAATTTTTCATTGAAATTAAAAAATGGATTTGAAAAAATATATCTAAGTAAACTGTGATTATGTCTAAAATTGCTATATCTTGCTCAGTATGCTTTTTAACCAGCTTTTTAGTTTGTTGTATTCATTTATGTTCGCAACAAGTGATCTTGGAACATAGGAAGCTTAAGTTCAGAATAACCCCTCGTATTTTCAGGAAGAGAGAGACATAACAGGCAACTTGGATGATCAATTCATGTTGATTTAGTTGATGTGCTTAGATGTAGTACGTGCGGTCTATATGCTTTGTATGCAGAAGTGAAATGGGCACTGCGAGGGCGTACCCAGAATTGGGAGGATATCAGGGGTTATAAGCAAGGGGTAAGGGGGGTGTAGATTCAGGGAGCCAATTACATGGCTGAGTAGCAGACAGCGGCCAAATGTGACTGTCACGAGACGCTTTCCATTTGTGGGATTACAATAGACCCCCCATTCCCCTTGGGTCATTCGCTTATGCTATACACCACCTCCAAGTGACCCAACCTAACCCTGCCAACGAGTAACGCTCACAACCGTTTATCACGAGCAATACACCACGCGTGAAATTTATTTGTTAGGAACGATTTGCGAGGGAACAGCGCACTTTTGCCATACATAAAGAACTCACCAATTGAGACATGGGCCTAAAATTTTATAAGGCCTACAGCGTAAGGCAAAAAATTGGGCCCATTGCTGAAGTAATCAAGTAACAAACAAAATATTGGCACTCGTCTCTGTAATATGTTAGAGGGGGGACATCCGTTTGTAACGTCATCTACGACCTTGAAGGAAGGCTGCACTGGATCACATCATACTATTGTCCATGTTGCTATTTCTGTTGGCCAGAAATGTTGGGGATATAACTTGCATACGTATAGTGGCCGCAGCAAAATTGAAGAAACCATTACTCTTGTATTTTATCAACAATTTAAAATCTGCTTTTAGCTAAATATTTATTATAAATACGACTACATCCATTTTCTAAATTTCAACCACCCACTTACCTCAAAAATAGTTTAAATTATAATCCCCTTGACCTTAAACGATGCACCCAGGTTACATATATACAGAAAATTCGCAGCTTGCATGCCTCCTTTGCTCGCTGCAAGTCACAGTGTTCTACACACAGTTTGTATATTCGCACAGTACATACCAGAGACCGGGGGTGAAAGTGTACCAAAGCCTAAAATCTATTGGAAAATAGAAGTCATCTGTATATTTTTATTACCTGGATGAGTGTAATCATTGCTCAGCAAAAGGCCTTACATATACGTAGTACAAGGTAATTTGCATTCTCTCCCAAGACATGGGGCTCGATGAAACCCATGATGATTAAAATCGCAGTTTCAGTTAAAAATACAGACCTATCAAAACAATTGTAATAATGCTTTATACTTTGAAATGAAACAAGTTTTTACCAAATAGAATATACGAAACTCAATAACAAATCTTGTTTCCAATACCATCAGATCTGTCACTGCATGTCATCGAAAACTGCTGGAATACATATAAAATCGATAATAAATTGTCATAAATTGTAATTATAAACGAAATTACAGAAAAACTTCTTCCCACAAACCTTGAAGTTGAATACAGGCCATTTCAAAGAGCTTTCAGGGCGATTCACAATGAAGTTTGCAGTATAATGCCCGGAAGTATAATGTCTATAATAGACATTTTGAAAAATAATATTGGAATAGATGCAATGGGCGGGGCATCTGGTTGCTGTTATGTGATATGAAGCACCAATCAAGTCAATTAAATCAAATTTTCAGAGTGTGCACTCTTTTCAAAAATTGCCATCTACCACCAATTTGTTTCAGCACGGATTGAAATCACAGTTATCAGCAATAAACATTCTCATAACATGGAATTTCCTCATAACTTTAATAAATCACAACATGTGAAGATATTCCGGCCGATTAGCTGTCTACAATATCTCGATTTCACGTGCAGAAAGTTCACAACCTGCATCTTTGGCTGGTTGAAAGAACACAGAACAATGTCCAAAATCTACAAAATAGTCTCATTAAATTTATGCAACTACAACTAGCTACTTCTAAAATAGTTAAATCATATTCAAGTTCAAGGCTTAAACTTGAAATTATTAATGGTTAATATCAAAATACCATCCAAGGAGCACCCAAATCTGGTGATGGCGATTTGAGCGTTGGGAATCCAAAGCAACTAATTGGCCTAACCCAAAACATTTAAGGTCAATTAGTCCACCCATACACACCACAAATATGTCCCTTCCGGTGAAAATTTTCAGGAAATTTTGAGAATCTTCTTTTATGAATGACCTTCTGATGTTCAACATAGCAAATTAAACAGTACAAAATTGGGCAAATACTCGTATGGAACGTTAGGTATAGAGTTTTTCAGGCTTCACGTGCATCATCTGCATCAAACCTGGGCCAGCAGAAACAGCTAGTTTAATCGAAACTCGCCTAATTAGATCGCTTACTATATGGATCATTCCAGTTTAAACATTTCATTTAGTATACGTATGCATAGTTACATTGCTGTGAGAATCGTTTGGTCAGAGACTTGAATTAACAGTAATCATTGTTATATGGTTTTCTACATCAGGAAATGAAACGGTGTGTCATATGATTTGATAGGTACTGTGTAGTTCGGTTGCGTGCATAGGCTAAACATGCGACATGATTTTGAAAAAGAATAAGGGGTGGATTCTTGGACCTGTAGGCTAAATTCGGGGCAAAGAGTAAGCCCAAGGAATGACCGCCAGGGATAGCTTCTGTCATGTTTTGACGGCAACTCGATGATAAATCGCGGCCATGATTGATCGCGCTAATGCGCCATCAACTGCTCCTGGAGCGAGCATTGTCAGCGGTTGGCGGGTGGTTATCCTCTTTCCTCTTTACAGTACCCTTACTAGGCGTCTTACACAACCAACTTCGTAGAGCTTCATCAACTAAAATAACCACCCATCGCAAGATTTCTCGATCCGCAGATCTTTGCAATCGGCAAACTCAATTTGCATGTTCCTATATATGCACAATGCGCATTTGACTCGTGTGCTTTTTCGCTGGATACATGGTTATCCCAGCTAGCATTCACATATACAATTTACTATTTACACGCAGTCTTTATGCTGGGGCTACACACTATCAAATGAACATTCTATATGAAATTTTAATGCGAACGCACATAACATTCCGAACCTCTCATACTTTCATGTCTGTATTCTGCTATAATAGAAATTAAAACCGAATTTACGAAAATATTCAATTTATAGACGAAATTGGAGCATTTGTCAAAGGACAAATGGATTCTAAATCCTCTAGTTTAAAGTCAGTAGAAAAAAAAAGATTGAGATTCACCTCCATTGTGCCATTAATTTCGAAATTTATTTTTTGGAAACTACCTTGCTATCACAATGACTAGTAGACTTTAAATCTGTTCGAACTTAGAGTGACGACGTCACCAACGGACGTCACCCTGACATAATACAGAGACGCATGTCATCATTTTTGCTGCCCATCGCTTCCTTTCAGAGTTATTACCAATATAACCAAACTTCTGCCTCACCCTATACACAAGCCTTCATAAAACATAATTTGCTTTCCACGAATACAATGTGTGAAACACATACAACAGGAACCTTTCCTAAGGTAAGATGCGTGATATTGAACACAATTGGCTCGCAAAAGGATATTTTATCTTTTTGCCACTCATTATTTGAGGAGGACCCTTGGGGTCACCAGTGGGCATGCATGAAGGGGAACAGAGGGGGTTGCCATTCGGTCGCGTGCCCTCATGCAACTCAGGAAACATGTCCAATTCGATCCCATGTTAATTAGATATATATATTCACTTCCGTATACTGTATATCTGGAATAGAGAAGACGATTAGCTGCACAACAGGGTCCCTCATGAGCATCATGCACCCAATATAAAGCTCCTCGCACTACCAACACAGCAAATTGCAGTAGGCCCTAGAGAACCATTTATCAGTGTCTATATACACTGTATTTAGGCAACAGCAATTTTTCTAAACTCTTCAGTTTTAAAACCTTTTAATTGTTTTTCAATATATCGTTTTTTTAGTATTGAATTTATTTAATGGTCTATCTATGTAGTGTATATAACGGGTGTCCCAGTTGGGGAAATATGAGAAATTTTGAATACGAAAAATAACGATGACCTTGAATGTTTCAAATGCTAAGAATTAGAAAAATCTCGAATTATTCATTCAGTCAATGAAAGTAACATCACTCGAACAGCTAAAATATTCTAATTTTCATATGCAGTATCCTGCGACCTACATTTTAGAAATTTGAACAATCCAATTGTTCCTAATAATTTCCCATACCATAGCTAAACTATAGCTAAAAACGTCTTCCAGATAATTCAAGTAGATCCAGAACTTTGCCTTACACTGTATAATTTTTATATGGACCATTTCAGAGAAGTTGTAGTAGAGGCCCTATATAAAGTAAATGCATGACAAAAATTGAGTTCTCGGATCATGGAACGTGTCGCAGTAATCCGATTCTTCTGGCTTCCATCTCCGCATCGAGTAATTAAATTTCAAAGGGATTTAGTTGCACCTCGAGATGTCGGCAACCATCGCAGCATCCATAAATCTTGGCACCGATTTCTCATCCGCGGTTTTCCTAGAAAACCTTCCTGCGCTAGTTCTCTTTCTGCACGACTTACACACCAAGTAAGCAACATATCAAAAATCATAGTTTTCATTCGGTCCCATTGAATTTTTCGAACCAGTTCCTGATTGACACAACATGCAGCAGTGGCAATACACAAAAGTTAAGTATATATAGTATTTATGAAATTTATGAGTAAAGAAAGTCATATATTTATTAACCAACTCTGGACTTTTAACGATAAAGTAATAATATAATCATATAGTTGCAACGCTTGGCGATGTAATTTGCCAACGTGTCATAATTTAAACTCTTTACATTTCAAGTGAATATGCGTCGTATATTTGCATATATAAAACAAACGAAGTGAGATTAGGATGTTGGGGACGAGCTTATCTGCTTTGAACGTGCGGGCATAAAATTTGCCTAGAATAAATTAGCATATAAACAGGTTGGGCGCAGAGAGATAAGAGTTAAGAGAGTATTCATAAGGCTACAAATTGTCCAAATTCTTAGTTCGTCACCATTTGGATATGAACAGCTTATCAGTGAATGTGCGAGGCTATATCGTCTTATCGAGCGCATAATGCAAATAAAAACGCAGCCAACTGCATGAAGTTATACCGAGAGAAAAACCTCACATGCGCCATATTATTTTCCGCACTGCATAATTAAGCTCCAAGTCTTCATAAAATCACAAAAGCATTTCAGCAAATGCACGCATGCATAGCAATAAAAAATAAGCCACAATAAACTTATTGCGTGCATTATTCTCCTATATAGTATACCGGAATTGTTTCTACAGTGAAATGGCCCATATATCATAAAATGTAATATAACAAGGACACATTTGCTGCATCATAGGTCAAATAAGCTGAAAGATGAGCAAAAGCCATTTCTTACTGCATGGTCGTAACGTTTCTTGCAATCAGTAGCAATTGGAGCCGCAAAATATACCAAATTTCGTCAAAACTACAGCTAAATGTTCTCAGTTTCCACTGCTCCATTCGCAATTAACAAAAAAGTTAAGTTTTAAATTCTGAAACTCGGATTGAATGTGGATGGCGCAGCTTTCCAGTGGAAATTACTAAAAATTGCTAATTCAGATTACACTTTGCAAGTTTCATTAGGCGGATCCAGGTAATAAAAATATAACATGTAATTCTATATCCTTAGCTTTCCTAAACATTTTAGTTTTTATTTTATGACAGGTAATTTTGCACAAAATAATATCTGAGCAAATTATATCCAGTATAACCATGTTCTCCTCTAGGGACTACACTTTGGAGATTTGCTGAAAATTACATTTGTTTTGTTTTGTTTTTTAGAAATTGCTTAAGAAGGTTATGCGCATATTCGTAAAAAGAGAGTGAAGATGGACGAAATCAGAGTCTGAAATGAAAATAAACGTTATAATTAAGTAACGGCACATTATGTGCGTGGGCTTTTGCACTGCTGTGATGACAGAGTTGGCAAAGCAAACAAGCCAACAACTGTGACCCCGCAATTACTACTTCCCCCAAAAGCAAACGTATATTTAGAGAACGAAAAACACAATTTGCCACTAATATGTGTGCACACATCCGTGCGAATAGGAAGTTGGCGTGCAATTTCAGCACACTAATCAAACAGCTGAGCGTGAATAATAACCGACAAAGACATCAAATGCGGTTAATGAAAGGTGACAGGTGACAATAATGGCCTCTCATTTGTAACGTGGCATTCTGGGAGAACTGTGGGCGAACATTTAGTTTATTACAGGCCGGCCAAACGTGCAATTGCAAAAGTGAGCGCAGTTTCCTCTGTGCAATCATACTTTCTCAAAAATGGGTGCTAATTGGCAAAACCCTCAGCGTGGGATATTTGGTACAGCCTCAATTTCGAACACATACACGAGTACACAGGTGAATTATTTGCGTCGGCAATATGTAATCATCTGTTTATATAGACACATATACCATGACACGAACTTGTCCTGATTTAATACGCGGCACTAAAGCAACATAAGTACCGGAAATGTGTCAATTTTTTCACTTCAAATAAATACGTTACCCAAGAATATTGTCGGAAAATGACAGTCGTGACATTATAAGAAAGTTGAAGGGAATTAATAATATGTGTGGAGGTGACATTATGGCCGACTGTAATGTTTGTTTGTTTCTTCGTCTATTATTCTTTTAAAAAAGGAAAGGGAAATAAAGCTGTCATTTGCAACCTAACCAATTATTTCAAGAGAAATTCACTCGCACACATTATAGGGTCTACATTATTTTTAGATGGTGAATTCATATAATTACATTTTTTGTAAAGTTTACATTTTTATATTGGGCAGAAAATAAATTTCAAGGTTATTAGTAAGTACAATTTGGATATGAACTAAAATAAAGCACTTGTAAGCTATAACCAAATTCACAGAGAGGAAAACCCATTTCAATTTATAATATGCAAACTTTCCATCTGCAAATTACGATATGATGAATGACGATCTTTTTTTTTATTTTATGATCTGCCAGCACTCAGATGTCATTGAAAATAGGGACAAACCGGAGATCTCGCTTTTGGTGTCTATAGGATAAAACTCCGACAGTTATCGCACCCAAGGCGCAATTTCCCTAAAAAAAGCATATTCAGAGTCTAATGCATAGTGATATTTCCAGCAAGATTATACAGGGTGGAAAGAAACGAAAGAAACGGGCTAAATAACTTTCAAATGATCTGACGGAAAACAAATATCATAACACATTTCTGGAACACACCAGGGAACATCCATTAGTCAAGTCATACTGATTCTAACCCGGACAATTTTTGTGATAAATATGTTATT
>WWPM01013467.1:0-12077 GCA_023279145.1 Glomeris maerens | reverse complement strand
TATAAAGATGGTAATGTGATTATGGCAAAGATAGATTGATTTATTTTAAATGAAGAAATTGCTCATGTTCCATATGCCATACTGTCTCGGTTAAATTTGTCTGTGCTCGGTACATTCAGTAAATAGACTAAAGTTGCCCGAAATAATCACTAGGTGGCGTCTGTTTTGCGACGAGCCAAACTATAGTATATTTCCTAAGGGATTGAGACACAATCGATATGAATATGAAGGTCGTGATGAAGGCGTGCAACCAAAAGTTATTTTTACTTTTTTTGTCTCCGCAAAAGTCAGTTGTTGCTATAGGGCCTAACTATACGCAATAGTAAGTTTTAGGACCTGGCCTGCATGACATGACCTTCGTGCTTTTGCTTTTGGCTTTTGGTTGTGGGAAATGGGCGAAGGAAATGAGGAATTGAATGAGGAGTTGTTGGAAATTGGCAGTGAATTGTGATTAGGATGGACAGCTTGTCATGTGATATCTGTTTCAGGCAACCCGTGGGTGTGCAACAACAACTTTGTGAGAGTGATGCTGCAGTTGGAGGCTAATTTGACTCACATTGACGAGAAGCCCTGGTGCATGAATGCAGTTGTGCAGCTGGATCTTCTGGACGTGGACACCCCTTGACACCACCCCAACCCCACTCACCTTCACCAAGGTCAAATGTCGTCCAAGTATCGATTTCATGATTGACTGCTATAAGCCAGACCAGGAGCTCAGTGACCCAGCTTCAATCTCTCACTTTGATTGACAAGTTAGTTCTAATATCACCAATAGCAATTCACAAATTACACTCTATTCACTCAATGAAACCATCATAATCATTTCATTATATTTGCCCATTGAAATTTTCCTATGAATGAACGATTGTTTGTAACATCAAATTAGCCAAACTTGTTTTTTTTTGTTCCCTGTGTAGGCATAGGCACATGAGTATTTCTCATATATAGTACCTGGTTTTTATATTCCCTATCTCAAATCTGTTTGGAAAATAGCATTATCGTAATTTTTAACACAAAAAATATGCAGTTTTGACTGTGGTATAGTAAATAGCGTTTCATTATCATCACTTCAATGTGCCTCTTTAATATGATAGGTTTTTGTTCTGGTTTAAATACATTTTGATTTGCTGTAACTGTAGTGTATTTTAATTGGGATTTACTATATGGTAATGACTGTATTTATTTTATAATGCATTAACCTTCGAGTATCAGGTTGCACTAATTCTGGGGGAGGAGGAAATGCAATTTGTTAGAAATAATTTCCCCCCATAATTATAGTTTCCATGACGTCATTGTTAATATAATCATGTTTTTTTTTTGTAGAATTTAGGCCATTGTACGTATGCGATTCATATACAGATTTTACGACAAATATTTATGCAGACGTTTTAATACTCATCCCTTGACCTTGGCCATAACTGCACTATAATCATGTCTAGTTGAACACGCATTGATATCACCCTCTTCATATTTTTTTCGTATGTAATTACAGATGATATTAGGAATATTTTTTTTTGCCCAAATGGAAAAAGTTCAACTGTACTGTACTATTACATGATACCATAGAACATTAAACTTAAACAGATATATGTCATTTAATAGTGTGTCAAAAGTGCAATTTCCAAAAGGGTCACTACAAGGTAAAATGTATAGTAAAATTCGCTGCACTTTAGCCTCTTGGCGAAAAACAGGCAAGTATTATTTAACGCAGATTAAGAATAACAAATTTACAGTACTTAATTTTTCTTTCATTGCAAATAGGTGACGCAAAATGATTTAGCCAAACTGCATCGCGGTAAATGCAATTGTTAATAAAAAGTAGACATGCGGATTATATTTGGTACTAAAGGGAAAAATAAAAGCTTGCCATTTTCGTAAGCTTTGATAAGGTAAAACAATGGGAATCACGTGGCTTGCAATTTTATTATTTGTTCATATTCCGAGTTTACATGAAGTAATTATATACAACTTTTCGTGTTGATTTTCTAGGCTTGGTTCTGAAACAAGATAATCCAATTTATTTCTCATATAGTGATCTGGAAAAGTACAATACTATTGTACTATTAATTGTGTGAAACTGGTTTTCTTTTTTCAAACCTACAATTGTAATCAGTTGCGATGGCCGCCAGTGGCCATCCTCGTTGCGATTGGTTGAAGTGTGGTTGCGTGTTTTGCCGCTACGTGGCGCTGGATTCGCACCCCTCAGGTAGCGCTGTTCTTCGCCGTACCTTTGAGGACAAGAATGCGCCGTATTATTAACGTTCGTCTCGTACAAAGCTGATAATAGAAAGATTTGTCTTCCACACAGGTGAGGATGTTTTATTAGATTTTTGCGTAGAATTGTCGCTTTATTTTACAGTTGTTTTAACAGTAATTTGATCGAAAATGGCGCCGCTGTGATTCGGACTTTTGTCAAAACTTTGGCGAAAAAGTCATGCGCAACGTTTTTTTTTACTATTACAGTCGTTATTTTCATTCGTTTCAGCATTCATGAATAATTTCACGTAGCTTTTGTGATAAAGCAAGGGTGGTTAAGTGTTTGAGGAAAAGATGAAGCGATATCAGCGCAGGAAATGCGTCTTTTTGAAGGTTTCTTTTCATTTTGTAATTTCAGCAATTTCAACACAAGGGGCGTTTCAATTTTGTATCAACAAAGTTACGTTAACGCCTACGTAATTACGTTATTGGAAATACGTAATGGATTCGAGGAAATGCGGATGAGCGACATTTAATGTTTAAATTGCATTATACAGCATCCACTCTTGACAGCATTTATAGCTATGCGCATGCAGTCGTTGAAAAACTATTAAAATCATTTTTAGCGAACGATTGCTATTTTTCAGTGTATTAGTTTTCATTATTTATATATCATATGCAACTTCCTTGTTCACAATTAGGTTACAGTGTAACAATACTAGAAGAAATTTAACGAATGCTGTGTATACGTAATCGTGTAATTAGTTAATTAAGGCTAGGGGACGTTCAGTAAGGATGTCACTTGCAATGCTTGTTGACACAAAATTAGAAATCCATAATTAATTTTCGGAACCAGGTCATGATTGGTGATATCTTTGGGACCGCATATTATTATAATTAGTGACGGCAATTAGGTATTTATCGTTATAGTACTCAATCTTTATTGGGGAGTACGTTTCCTAATGAATTTCAAAATTCCCCACCTCATGAAGAACGATGACCATTTTGTTCTATAGAATCCGTGATTGCCTCTGCATAATTTTTGAATGACCCCCCTCCCGTAAAGCACGAGTCGCTTGTGCTGCCATCTAACGGCAAAATACGCAGTTATAGTTCTGCCCGCTTTTAAAATTTGCAAATGGTAAAATCAATATGTGACTAAAAAAAATTAAGTGAAGCAATGTTTGAAGTAATTAGCATAGCAAGTTTTAAGGCTGAATAAATATGAAGCATACGTGAGCGGAATATGTAATTTGTATGAAGAAATCGTAATTTTTATGGCTGTCAACATGCAGAGGATTTGAAATGCGCTGGGGAATTAAATGGAATGCGGTTGAAGTCGAGTCCATCGTTGAAAATGGGGGGGTGAGTCGCGGAATGGGAATGTCTCAGCTGGTGCTTCGTTTTTTTGTGCTTTTCGTGTCATGATGTCATGACTCGCTCTTGTAGTCTCGTTGCGAGCATCGACAATAAATTTCGCCTACTACAGCATGCAAAATCGCACGTCCCTTACGGTGGCACAAGGCCAGATTACTGAACTGGGTTTGTGCCCAACATTTTCAGATCGAAACACGAAATGGAGGAGGTAATCATGGAATCTGGCAGGGAAGAAGCTCTGGCTGTGAATAGCAGCAAGCAATGGGTTAAATTTGAACCTGAAGAAATGAGAAATAACACTGGAAATGTTGAGGCAATCAACGAATCGGATGCAGCAGTGTTGACTGTGGAAAATGGCCCAAAGCCCATTAGGAGGACCTTGAAAGCAGAGGAACAACAAGGGGCAGTCATCGAAGCCACTCAGGTATATTTTTATATATATATCAGGTTTGCAATTAAATAACGCAAGTTGTTGCATGTTATTATATTGCAGAATAATGACGTGTTTATGATGCCCAGGTAATCGTTATTTAATAATACGGGTCAGTTATAGTTAATAAATATCAAATGTAAATGGAAATATTGCAGTAAACGATTCTCCCTCTTGTGGTGCTTAAGAATGAGATTACAATTTAATGATAAAAACAATGTTTTAATGTACATAGTTTTGTTTTTGTCCTTGAAATATTTTTTTATCATCAACAAAAGCAAAACTGATTGAGGCTGTAATCCAAATATGGTTTCAGGACCGCAAATAACAGAAAGCTGTAAAGAAAACTTATTCATTCCATGTTAAAACGTGTTCAAGAAGTTATTAAAGCTAAGGGAGGACGTATTTCATATTAAGGCAATTTGAATTGTGTTCGTTTTTCGATTTTATTCATCTATAACCAATAAATGCTGTTTTTTTCCCCCTTCAAATTATAACTTGTGTTCACATTAATTCGCACACTACTGTATGTATTGCACAGGATCACTATTGGCTAACAAGTGCCCAACGAATTCAAATGCTTTTTATTACAGTAATAGGTGGCAAAGGCTTTGTTACACGGGTGATAATTTTGGGAAATTACAGGAGCATATTAAGGTGGAAAGGAGGTCGATCGCAACATCACCGATTCCAAACCCCGCACCAAGATCTTCGAAAGAGAGTCTGCAGAGTCCTCCGAAGGCGGCTGCGAGATCCAGAAGTACTCCTTTGCGAAGAGAAACCGCTAGTGGCAACGACACTGTCATTCAGATGCAAACCCGCCACGAGTTGCAGAGTGTTCCGCTGTCCGACACCTCGACTGCCGTCAATGGATCGGTGAACAACCCGAGCATGCAAGATAGGCACAGTGCCACGTCCAGAAGAGCTTTTGGTATGGCGCAGGTTTTTACATTATTCAAGGATTTCTACTGACGTGAAGTTCCTGAATTGCCAGGGAAATTAACTTATATTTTACTGAAGGTTGTGCGCATTGTTCCACTTCAATCATTTATACAAAGTGGGTGGGATAAGAACTTTGGACACAAAGTACAAAAATATGCAAACTTGTAGACTGGCTTTGATATGATTGAGTATAAAATATGAATCGAGTTTCAATAATTAATGCGAGTTGACTGTAAAATAGGTTTATTAGAATATTGGTAATTTTAGAAGTGACATAATTGCAAAACGTGTTAAATTGACAGCTAACGGGGACGTGATCGCGACATTGTTGCCGCTCAACGCCAGGTGTCCGTGGATCACTCGTGCCGGATTCCGTCCAGAAATTGTACCGGAAGAACTAATGTCTCAACATCTGACTGTGAGGAGTTGATAATGCCACTTAAATTTAACGAAGTTCGAGTGTTTTAAACACGGTTTTGATATTTCACTCGTTGCGACAGTTAACCGTTGAGGAGTACCTTTCCGCGATGGAGGTTCTCGTGAACGACTTCCGGTTCAATTGCTACAACATCTGTTACAAGAGGATCTTGTTGACATGGCTGTTGCTGGGATTTATCATACTTCTGGCGCTGCTCTTCTCGGGAATCCGAGGTCTGCACCTGTTCGGCGCAGGAGTGCTCTGGTTGTTTTTGAGCGCGTCTGGAATCTTTCTCTGCATGTGGATTAAGATCAAGGTATTTGTAAATACGTGTTGTTGTTGTTTTTTTATATTGGTAAATTTGTTAAACCCTCGATTGATGCTCGGCAGCTGAGGTATCACCTGGAACATTGCCTGGCGCAAGTGAACAAATACTTCATAAAGCATAAAATCCTGTTGGGTGTCGATGACCGTGGTAAACTTTCCTGCAATAAAGTACATGTATCCTTTTTTTGTGTGGGGGGTCGTAATGTTATTATTAACTTCGATATTGATGCATTTGAACCTGACCATATATGTGTATAGCTGATATTTATCTACTTTGATTGCAACGATTGTGTGGTACGTGACAGTTTTTTCTTCTTATTATTAATTGTGATATCAATGTTCACTCTTTTTGATTGTAATTGGCGTTTAGAAAAAGCTTAATCAGATGATCGAAAAAGAAGATAACCCGAAAGAAGGCGAGGTGAGGAAATGGTTATTATTTATAGATGGGAGGTTTGTTTGATGAGGATGGTGATAAAAGTAATTAGGTAATTGTCAATTTACAGGAAAGTGAAGGCAAGCGGTCGATGAAGTCGTTTCATGCCAGGATGGACATAGACGACAGCGACATCATTATCACTGGCAGCACAAACACGAGACTTTCCAGGCAACAGGTTTATATAAAAAAAAAAATTATAAAGTGAAACCTGTTCAATTATCAAAATTAATTCGTTTTATTGCAATGTTATATCGTCTGCAAATGCAGACAATTGCTTGTTTTGGATTCTGAATTTCTCTTCAGCAGCAGTTCATTGCAAATTATTTTGTAGGACACATTTACCACAAAATGCAATTTTAAGAAGCTGTAAAATCGGATATTCTCTGTTGCTACTCAAATTGTTTAGTGGATTTAATGGAACAAAATCCCCATTATGGACGGGATTTTATTTGTAATTTTAGGGAGTTTCGGCCATTTATGAAGGAAAAAAATTATTGTTTTACGTGATGCAATTGCGTAGTTGGTCTGAATATTCGAGTCTCGCTTGGACAGGTGTTACTGTACTTTTAAATACTTGTTTAGATTGGTAAAATAATTGAGTTTCTTTAGGAACGAGGCGAGAGATTACTCTTGCGCTACTGCCAACGTTGGGTTAAAGAATTTGTATGCAAGCGGTTGGACCTTTGCGTGGACGTGCATGACCGCATCGAAGGCGATCCTCCGGCTCAACCAAGACATTGTGTGAGTGCGAGGTGTCCGTGTCAGTTTATCGAAGAGCACCTGCATTACAAACCGAGGGGACGGTGCTGCGGATGCCATTTTTTCGACTTCTAACAAGTAACGCTGCTATTTATCTCATTGCGTAGTTTGCGGCAAACCGTAGTCGTAAGCAAATCGTTTTACGCGTAATCCGTATTTTAGAACGGATTCTCTTCCTAAAGGTGGGTTTTTTTTATATGTTTTCGAGTTGATGTATTTTTCTCAAGGGAAAAGGTGAAGGGAGGGGGAATCTTGGCACCGGTGTGTAACTCTATATATATTTTGAAGTTAAGGTACCTTGCAGCTGTATAAGAGGATTCGTGAATCTCGATGGGAACCATATATATTTTTGACTTGACTCGTTAAATCAACCGGAGCCGGTTCACGAAACTTCAAAATGGAATATATCTAACAATGAAGTGGCTATTATAGTGCCAATTTTAGCATTTTCATACAGTGACATCTCTTTTTTACAACAGTTCAAAGCGTGTAATAATGATAATGTGAAAACCTTGTATTTTTTAAGGAATTCCAATTTTAAAAGCAGGTATTTGAGCCATGCGATACAACACATTGTTTCGAAACCGTCCAATTTGTAAATTTGTTTTAGTGAAAATGGAGAATGTTCTTTGCAATGTTGCGAGTTGTGAAGGGGTCATAATCATGGGTAGCTTAATTGTGTTGATCTATGCATAAGTTTTTCTGAAGATTTATAATTTCTTAATTATTGTTAATAATGCTTTTAAGTTCATAAATTAACTAATTCTTAATTAAAAATGGCAGCGACACTCTATACCATTTCCTAGCATATCTTGCTGCTCAATACCCGTGGCTTATTTTACCAGCCAATTGTAATTTTGTTTTGCATGTTTTGTTTATAAATGACTGGTATAATTTTGATATTTTTTTTTACATTCCATTATAACTTTATTGGTGTGCAGCTTAGACATTCATTCTCCATTTTAATGTCTTTATTTGTACAATCGTTTGTTACAATATACTCATTCCACAGCGTAATAAATGTGGTTTTGGCGACTCTAATTTGAATGCAGTTAATTTTTGTATATTTCTTAAAAAAAGGTAGCACGGTGGTATGAAGTCGCATTGGGACAGAAGCCTAGCGTGACGTCATGAAGTGTTGCGTGGATCTCGCGCTTTAATTGTTTAAATTCGAAATTTCCTCTTTGCACTGATGTCATTTGTTTATTATAGCGTTCAGCGCCTAATCTATAAGAGCTGGTGCAATAGAAGATATATTATTGTAGGTTTCACGCAAGATTATCTTTATTTGCAATGTAGTATATTTGGATCGTGATACCAGGGCGACAGTGATAAAAACGGCGGATGCGCGAAAATACGACAAATTTCTTCACGTATATAAGACGTTTGGGTTTGTCTTGGCGTGTTAGCCAAGTAACAACGATGAACGTGGACAACTTCTACAAGTTGCAATTATTAAGCAATTATTTGATGAATCCAAACATGACATTGCAGGATTCAGCAATGCAACGAGTGAGATTCTCAAAATCGTCGAAAAAAGTAAGTTTCTTTTCTTTTTTTTCCAATTATACAGTAGCATTAGATAACATCCACAATTTTATTTTTCATTTGAAACTGACATTTATGTTTCTACATACAATGTAATGAACCCAATTCAAAGAGGGCTGCATGAACTTCTATTACAATAATAACCATTAAACATGTTCAAGAATTCCTTGTCGAATAAGACTTTCACATTGGGAGCGTGGAATAAAATGCTGTGAAATGAAAAGAATACCTGTAATTTTTGAAAATTACATTATACTCGGACCAACACAGCTTGCACGTCACGCCCACTATTCCTATTGGTTGCGCTTATCGCTTAGCTACTCCTGTCTACATTTCTGGAATGCCCACGACAAAGATGGCGAGCGAGCAAAGAGGAGCAGCGAGCGATGGAGAGACTAATGCATCAGCAATAGGCTCCGCCTCATGTCCAAGCTATGTTGGTGCAAGTATAATAGGGGAGTATTTCAACAACTAACTTGGCTGTTCTTTTTGAGAAACACTGTAGTTCCATCTTCAGTTACAAATTCCCCATAATCTTCCAAACATCTCACCTTGTAAGAAAACGAAAAAAAAACAAGTTATTTAATTTCCAGACATTACTGTCCAATTTTGTAGGACCCAATATATCATACTTCTATATATAGGGATTTTGGTGGTTTTCTGTATCTGGTCAGATCGATACTATAATTTTCAGTTATCGATTGCATGTATTTCGTTAACATGTTATTGTATTGTTTGAACCATTGCACCTGAAACATAACAGTACAAACAATTGAATGTGGTGACTTTGGCAATTTATTTTTGTGATTACTATATACTAACTTCTGGCTCACAAAGGTTCATCTTAACCGCTTCTGGAATGACAGCCCCAAATTCCCATCTCATATCGCGAATGCGACGCAAACGAGCCATCCTTATTTATTTGATAAGAAATATACAAAATATAATAAATTTGTCACTTCTAAGTGATTGAGTAACAAGATGCATTATTTTTTACAAATATGCAAGCATTATCCTTTTATTGCGACTCATTGCTTCGTGTTGAATGTGAATTGCCACTTCCAATCCAGGGGTATTTGACTTGCTGAAAACGCAAAAGAAAACAATTAAAAGGTTTCACTTGCGCAACTATATTGCGTGAAATTGCTTGGCGCGCAATACAATTGCGCAAAATTGTATTGAGTAAATTTGAACTCGTGCAACTATATTGCATGAAATTGGTTGAAGTTCAATATAGTTGCACAAGCCGGTTTAATAATTAAACTTGCAGGTCGACTATAAGCGCCTTGTGCAAAGCATTGATCTCCTCCAAAGCAACACGCATGGTGTCTTCCTAAAAACAAAAATAACAGGGAAATATGAGGAATGCGGAGTTTAAAGCACTTTTTGATCAATCAATAATCGATGAGTACATTACGTTGAAAGGCGGCAAAATGTCAGTGCATCGTTGCAATTCGTGAAGAAGCTCTAGAGCTTTATCGCCGAACATTTTGCGCACTTTACCTTAGATTTCTGAATTAAAAACTGTAGTTGATGATGCGAAATAAACGATACTAACAGTTTCAAACTTGTTACATGAGTGGCGCCATTTTTACCGAAGGCAGAACCGTAGGAGTATTCCAAAGTTGTGACGTCATGATGGTGCCTTTGTCACCGACGCAAAACGCATTGTGACGTCATCAGAGTGCGTTTGCTCACAGAAAAGCCTGTTCCATTGGCATGGCCTATCGGAAAATCATCGAAACGGGTGTTGCGGAGTGGCGACATCTAGCGCCAATGTTCTCAATTTTTTATTCGTTGATATATAATGTCAAAATGCATTTACTAGATTAAACATCTGTAGCCCATCTTTATTTACCTTGCAATACGACCGATAAAGAGAGTAAAATTGCAACTTTCTAATAATAGTAATAATTCTGATGACAGATATACTTTTGTGACAAAAATAGATGCCAAATGTTGCAGTTCTGAACTTCCGAATAATAACACTAGATGGCGTCTATGTGGCAGTCAATTTTTTCAACGGCCTTGTCGCATTCCCCATCATATATTTTTCGGATATCATTTTTATATTTTGCCTCAGTGTAATTTATTGGGTCAGTGGGCGAGTTCACAACTTGTTTGTCTGTAATTTCTGTTTTTGCCAGGGTGTGGCAAGTGAACTTTTAGTGTTCATAAATATTGTTCTTTTGTTTAGTGCTCAGTAAAATAAATATACAGTATGTTGACAATATTATCTTGAACCAATTTCACATGCAAATATTTAATGCGGTGTGAATATAATATTCTGCATAAATAAATAAGAACAATGGCAAAGTTTTCCCCACCTATGACACTGTTTAATGCCGGTTAAATTCTGATTTGATATTCAAAAAATTCTATTTATTAATTGAAGATGCATATGATTAACTTTACTATTATTTTCTGGTATATTTTAGGCGAAATGATAAAATGTGGAATCCCTATAGAAGATGAAAAGACAATACATCCATCCTTGCTGTATATTTATATTGTTGATATGTTTTAAATGTACGCATAATTTTCTTCACATTTTCCTGTTTCATTAAAAAAAATGAAAGCAGTTTGCGAAATGTCAGAGTTTGAATGAATAAGAAAAGGCAGGTGAATAAATATGGCAAACGTTTCCTACATAATAAGTAAGTTCGTGACGTGAAGTATTTACATTTTGCAACTAAAAAGTGTAATATAATGATGGGTATTTGGTTTGAAGGACTTGATATAAGCTCAATTATCACACCATTCAATTGGACTTAAAATGGACAAGGGTGGAGATTGTTTTTATTCAACATTTCTGTACAATTGCGCGTTTTGTTTTAATATGAAAAAGAGGTTTGGCCGATTTTGAAGTTAATTAGATCGCTTCTTCTGCTCCAATTTCTTCTTCGACAGGGGCCTCAGCTGGAAGGGGGTCTAGTGGGGCTTCGGCCCCAGCATCTCCCACCTCAGCGTCCACAAATTCATCTACGGGAGCCCCTGTTGTTGTTTTCAAGGGTGGGATTGGAAGCCGTCGAGGTGGGAATTTGGGCCTCCTGTCACAACAAAACGAAATTTCATTACATAACAATATTCCCATTAAACTAAATGACAGTGTTAGTTTTGCAAGTTGTTCAATCGTTATAAACGATGTGTCGCATTAACCCGAGGTCGTTATAACCGAGTTCAACTGTGTCTAGTATGTAGTTGCATGCTTGATCCTATCTACTGTAGCATGCATGCATCAATCATTGTATTTCTTTAAAATGTGACAACTGAGTAGACTCAACAATGTTCAAAAAATGGGTGTCATTCACGACAAAATGGCCAAACTTGACCTGTCATCACACCTTGTTTTACCTAGATTTTGAAGTAAACACGTGGGAAGAATACATTGATGCTGTCTCTAATAAGTTCCAATTTGATAGTTGCGGAGAATTCTCGGATTAGTCCAACAAGAATTAAGTTTACATTTTTTCAACGCAGCTATACAGTTTTTGAATTCTTCTAAATGCGAGCAATGCAGGAAAGCCATGTAGCTTCTCTGCATTGCTCGCTTTCAGGACACTCATTTTGAAGCCAGAACTTGCAGGAAAGCTCTGAAATTAATTCTTTAGACTTAAATGATGATGATGGTCGACAACTTT
>WWPM01013450.1:0-10313 GCA_023279145.1 Glomeris maerens | reverse complement strand
CACTTGTCAGTCAAATTCCGCGCAATTTGCAGCCTCGCAAATAGGAATAATTTTAAATTAAAATCGGGAGTATATTGACTAAAACAAAGCTAGAACATAATAAATATCGCAGAATTTAAGGCCTCGTGAATAAATGGATCTTTGCAGTAATACATATGTAGGTCTTCTGGGAAATTTGTAACCAGTTTTGTGTGCTTTTCAAGTTTTTTAAACGATTTTTGGAACTTAATCGGTCATGTTTTATTTTAAAATGTTTTTTATTGGGAAAGACCTAACAAGAAAATTATTTTTCCTTGTTGCATGATGACATTATATAGGGCATAAACTCTTTCAGGGTCTTACAGTACTTGCTGTAATAAACAGATTTAATTGTAAAATAGCAGTAGACTTTATGATATACAGTATATACTGTATGTTATTAAATTGGAATTGGCCAAGATAAATATTTGATTTTGTATATAGTTATATGTATTTATTTGCACAAGGAGTTTTCTCATTGGTGCACAGCTCACCTCATTGTAAGTGCAATGGCGTCGTGTTGTGACTTTGTGTGATTCTATTAATCGGACAACACGAGTTGTGTTGTGTAGTTTTCAACGTGCATGCAGTTTAATGAATAATCCTGCAAGAAACGCCCAGCAAGTCGTGACTTTTGGAAAAGCGTTAGTTAAAAAAAAGGAGAGAAAGGGACAAAAAACTGTGGAGGATATATGAGACTTGCATGTTGATGCAGAAATCCACTAATGTCGCTATTTGAAAACATCTTTAAAACTGCTTGGTCAAGTCTAATTAAAAAATTGCCAAACATGCACGCTTTGCATTTGTATAGATAATGTTTACAAAGCTCATTTAGATTCACTGAATGCTTTCGGCATTTAAATGCACTGTGCAGAACTGATTGCTGTTCAAATTGTTATTGCTGTGACCAGCATGGGCACTGCTATCCGGCTCTTTGCAGAACTACAGTACTATAACATATTCCGTAGGTCTAGATATAGCTCCAACAGGGTTGAAGTATAGGAATATTGTGCGTGATTTTCCTCATGATGTTGGGACATTGCAATGGGTACATTGGCGTCAAAGGTCTGTTTTGACGATCACTGCAATTGTATTCAAACAAAAGTGCTGCAGAATCTGAATGGCAAATGTTTACATTCCGAGCTGCACCCATTACTGCCTTATCAAATTGAGTCTTGACTGACTAATATCCGATGCATGCATGCATTTCCTTTTTTAGTTCTCATTTGCCTATACATTATTATTGCATTGTTGTACATATTCAGCATGACTTTGAACCGGTCCAAGAAATGCACCCTAATACGTAATAGAAAATAGATAAATGTTTGGTTTTTTTAGTATTGAATTAACGCAGGGAAATATAGCAATTTGATTTCAATAATACTATTTTATAAATAAGCATGGGCATTGATATAAAAATGAAAGTTTATTGTCACTTATTAAAAGAAATGAGAAAATTTTGGGAATGGTATTCTAAAATGCAAGTCTATAGTGACATATTGCATTGTATTGATTGAATAAAGTTATTTCAGGTTCATGCATGGGAGGAAGTGAGTGTAATAAATTAATTCTCTTATTATAACCTGTCATACACATGAATTACAATTCATGCATACATACTTAGTATGATTTATTGCCCAGGCGATAAAGTGAAGGTGTACAATTCAATGAGTGTTTTATATACAATTAACATTTAGGTGTCCAGATAGGCGTCATCATTAGTAGGGATTGTCGAATAATAATATTGTATAATTGAGATTATTGAATGAGCTATATAGTATAGAATAATAAGGGGAGGTTTTCTTTATGAATACTGCATGTATATATGTAGTACTATATCTGTTTAGAATGCATTGAATTGTTAGCTCAGGTTGCTCAGGTGCACAATGAGCTATAAGAGAATTTATTGAACTCGACGTATAATAAACAATAGACATATGCATTGAATATTTGAAGGTATGGAAGGAACGTATATATGGCTCCCACCCTGAAAATAAATATGGGAACTTGGTTTTCAAGTGCCAGTCCATGAACTTGACGCAACAATTCGCCTGTTTGGTGTAGTATATGATTTATCTGCATTGTTTTGTTGGGGCAGGGGAGGAATGGGAGGAGAAGGAGATTTTTGTGAAATCGGTTTGCAACATGTTTAGTTAGTCGACTGGCTGCATGAAGAGGAAATGGTGAACTGAGTGGGATTCAAGTTTTGTGCAACATTTTTTCTTGTCAGTGATAAATGGCAACGAGTCGTGAGCTTTTGTGTCTGTGGTTTTGTATTTATATAAGTATAACATGCATGTGTACACATACATGCATAAAAGCCTGCAGGCTAGGCTGTGCTGCATTTAAATCTTTGAATATGCAATGTATAAGAAAGGAGCTAACACGTGCATTCTGGCGAAATTTCATTGCTAAATATTACAAATACTATTATGATGCACCCGTCAAAAATGGAAATCTATTAGTGAATTCCTTTATTTTGTAATTGTGTTTTTCCAGCCCGTTGAAACATTATTAGGTATTGAAATAAGTATTTCTGTATTATGTATTTATGTGCTGCTGAGTGGGTAAATTGGGGAAAATTGTGGACTTTTTGATAGAAAACTAATTACACCATGCTCTACAACTGTAAAGTTGCAACTATAGTTTTCTATCATTAACGATTCTGACGGTATAGAAAAATTCCAAGATGAATGGACTTGGAGTGGAATGGAATTGAATGTGTGTTTCCTGTATGGCATATGGCAGCCATTTTGCCATCCTGCGGTGTTGTGCATTCGGTTTTTGAGCATGTGGCAAAATTACACAATTACCTCAGAAATATGACATTGTTTTTACTGGGACGTCTTGCTGCGTCGGTATCTTCTTAAGTCATTTTGTTTTCTAGAAGAGAGAGAGAACCTTTTTTCCTTTTCCCCTCGTTTTATTCTCACAAAAAGAGATAAATGGATATCTGACTTGGTGTAATTTGGGGTGCTTATATGAAAACATTCTATGTAGATGTTATACTGTGTACACTCATTTAACTACATATGCTATTTTAGGCGATTTTAAACGAGACTTTTTACACGGTAATAATGTTATTTTAACTACTTTGCCACATAGTGTGTGATTTGTTTCAGTAATGTAGCGAATTGCACATTTCACCCTTGACATTTTCGTGTGAAAATCATTTCGAAGGTGTATATAAAGTACTTAAGTGGTTGTGTGTGTAATCTTTTACGAGTTAACAAGGTCGGCAATTTGATTGATGTCAGTTCAGAACGGAAAATACAATTTTGAAATTACGTTCCCTTAATTCTAAACTAATATAGTAAGATATAAATGAATATATTTTGCGCACAATGTAAGCTATGTTAATCGTGTTTTATTGCTGTCACTAATGTCTTATATTTGTTCTTTTTTCTCAGCTAATATGCAGGACTTCGTCGCTGAATTGGGAAAATTGGTTAGTACATCTTATAAATTATAGTATATTATGTAGTTGTGCTTTTGTTCTGCCAGCTTAATAAAATTGCGGGGGAAAATGAGGAATAAAAAATGTGAGCTGTTGACCCATCCCCTAAGGGTTTCACATTTACACCCTACTGTGTGCATGCATATATACTGCATAACATGGCCAGTTATTATTTCCTTAACTTCTGTCTTATATTATCTACTATAGCTATGTATATATTTTTGTGGCTTAAAACGCCTCGAAAAATGAGTTATATCGGGCGAAATCTTTGCCTCTGCAACACCCAAACCAAATGAGAAAATCTCTTATGAATTATTGAAATGTTAAACAATACAGTGTACAGCTTCAACATGATTTATTTGGGGTTTTTTGGACATGCGAATGTGGCAACCTTGTCTGATGAATTTCAAACATTGATTTGTCCACTTGGTGAAGTTTTGCACATTTTTCACCGAATCGCAATTGTCATGAAACGTCGCAAAGTTTATATAGTTTGTTGTTATATACGTGTTGCCTGGAAATGTATATACGTATAGGTATACGAATGATAATCATTGTTTTATGACTTTTTCTTCTAATTTTACGAGTAAGTTGTAAAGCAGCATATTTGAGATACATGGAAATGAAGTTGCGAGGAATTTTTTGTTGCCATGCAGAGTGGTCAATGCTGCGTTTGCTTTTACCAGACATGTGAACAAGAAACTGTCAAATGTATTAAAAGATATATTCAGGAATTTGGTAAATGTCTGCATTGAATAGAAATTCTCTGCAAAGTTATAAGTTTCTTTTTCATAAAAACAAACAATTTGGAATTCAACAATTTGATATATACTCGTGTACATGGGAATTCCTTGGAAGTGTCGGTTTGGAACACAAGGGGAAGTTTTGTGATTTTTATTGAGTGGACAGATTGAGATAAAACGACAAGGAAAAAAAGGGAAATAAATTACCTGGGTGGTCTTTTTTCCTATTTGTGTATTTGTTATTATATATCGTATATAAAATACATTTTTTTTCCAAATAGGAATTTAGCAGTCAAATGTTAAAAAGTAATTATTCGTAAATGTTTGGTATTTTCTTAGGTTTACGCCCAATCATCTGCTGAAACAGGTCAAGAATTTGGGACTTGTTATCGACCTTACCAACACGTGTCGATTTTACAACCCAGAGGTAAAGGAAAAATTCCAACTAAATTTCTCGTATGGGTTTGTGTGTGAAAATATTTCAATAAAAACAATTTACATTTTCTGAGGACGAGTTTTATAGTTTGACTTTGATGGTAATTGGTATAATGCATTTAATATTATATGGGATTACACTTCGAAGTTATGGCTTCTTAAACGTGTCTTTGCAAAAGGTCAACTCTTTCGCCACATGTAGCTTTCTTTCTTCACTTAATTCCTTATGGCAGCAGTATGAGTATGAGAGCTCAGTGAGATCAGTGCTTATTTTCAAACCCACCGGGTTTCATTCAAAACTTATTCATTTCTTTCATCCACATCAAGTTACATGAATTGCAGTTGAAAATATCCATTTTATTTCACTGAGAGTTTGTTACAATTAATTACTGTATTTGAGAATTACTGAAGATGACATTTGATATTACAGTATAGAACCCCTTTTATCTTATAATTTCGGGCACAAATACTATTAGATAGTGGGGGTTAAGTTGAAGACTTTCTTAAAGGAGAAATGCAGAGGTTTTCACTTCATGTTACTGATATAACACCAGGTTCATACTAAGTAATTTCTTTTTCCCCATAAAGAAATCCTAATAACTAATTATTACCGATTGAGCTCAGCGTTTTGGTATCGCTCATTAGTTCCTGAAGGTGGCGCCAGTTGCGCTTTTCGTATGTATGGAACACCAAAATAAAGGCGAATGACTGCCTGTTGGCTACATTTTGGTTACAAACATGCACATATGGCTGCAGTTTGCTACCCATACTTTCACATTGTGACGTCACAATGTGAATGTTTCTGCCCTTGCGAAAGCAAGATGGACGCTATGCTTTGCCATTAATGTTCAAAAATACAGCCTTTTCAGCGTATCTAGGTAAAAAAAAAAAACAATATATTGAAGCTACATGCATTTTATACCTAAACTTAATGAAATACTCACTTTGATTTAGATGTCAAAAACCTCTGCATTTCTCCTTTAAATTGTTACCTGGTAGAGATTATTAACTAATAGGGGATAAAATATAAGGTTTCTCTTGCACTAGTTCAAAATGAATTTTATCATAGTTTTACATTAAATAATTCATGATGGAGTTTTGCAAATAGTTATTTGGGCTTGAGTAGTACGTATATTAAACAGCAATTTTGAAGTCAATTGAATATTGCAATTTACATTTGAGGTGTTTTATTTAATAAGATAATCTTTTATTGCAATACTGTATAATAATACATATAAACGTAATATTTATAGAAATGCATTGAATCAGTGTGAAATTGATCTGATTAACTGAAACTTTTGGCAAGTTGTGCTTAAATTATGGAATTATGCCATGAATTGTGATAATTTTTCATTTGCAAAGAATTTGTGACACGGTGATAGTGATTGATTACTGTAATATACATAGTTCTAAAGTCGTTTCTGTTTTTATTACATTTTGTTGCAGGAGTTAAAAAGTCGGAACGTAGCATACAAAAAGCTATTCTGCATGGGAAACCAAATTCCAAGTCCAGAAGTTGTGGGAGAGTAAGTATATATATATTTGTAGAACATTGGAAATGGGGAATTTTATGACATTTGTTGCGAAACTAGTTAGAAGAATATTTTATGTAGATAAACTTGGCGAAACAAAACACATACTAGTTTAAGAAGTTAAACGATAAATTTGTGTGTGCAAATTAGCATTTGGCAATACTAGTGAAAAAGAATCGATAAGGAGGATTTTAGCTGACAGTTATTAACGATAACCAAGCTTTTCCATTGCGATTTGTGTCAATTGTAATTCGAGTATTTGCTTGGTGCACATGTTTTTCCAGAATATAAATTTTAATAGGAACGAGTTTGTTGCTGCTGTTGTTGTTGATGTTGTTGTTGTGTACAGTATATATGGTTAGATATAGGATTTTTGAGGTCAGTGGAAACTTATTGTAACCAGTAATGTTTTATCTGGTTGATGCGGTTGCGACTTGCATAATTATCATTCACATCACGTTGGTCATAAAACCACCTTCTCCTTCAATTTGTTAACGCCTTTTCATCATATTTTTCGCCATTCATTTCCACAAAAATCCATCCAATGCTCAATTTTCAAGAAAAAAATTTGGCCTCGTGCAAATTTCCCACATTAATACTAAATTGTAATGCTCAGAACTTGACTAACTGTTCCTTGGAAAGTGGAATTTTTGCTGGGAATAGGATTAAAGTTTTATGTTGTAGACATACATATAGGCAATGTACAAATGCAACAAATTATGTTTGAACAGGACAAGTGCCAAGTACAAATAGTGAAATTGTTGACACTTCCTTATTGCGAATTTGGTGGGAGCGTCAAAAAGATGTAATCAGTTCAATTTTTGTCGAATCTTAAATTGTCAAACGTTGTTATAAATATTTATTATCGTCATTCTTATTACTATTGTTTATTGGATTATTTTGTGTACATAAAAATACTCAAAATATTGTATGAAGCTTAATATGAAACTTTATTCCCATTCTGTTGTCACTTCTGCTTCAATTCTCTTATTATTTGATATGATTTATGGATTACTACATTAATTCATTCCCTAAATTTCTAAATGTCTTCCATTTTTGTTACATTGTTACGCAGATTTTTCACCAGCGTTGATGATTTTCTATCGAGGAATCCCGACCCTGGTAAAGATGAAAACCGTTTTGTTTTTGTTTTTTCAAGATTGAACTTTGTTGTTTTTAGAAGCATTTGCGAATTAACGTTGTTTGGGCATGCGTTTGAAAACAATAGATTCCCTGGTGGGAGTTCACTGCACTCATGGGGTTAACCGAACTGGTTATTTGATATGTCGGTAAGTGCATTTGCTAATTGTTCTTCTTGAGATATTAATCTCTTTAAGTTTTCTTACTGTGTAGTGTATAGCTTATGTACATACATATAACGTACGGTGCAAACTTTTCTTTTATTCTGTTGCCTTTCTTTTTTTACTTACTTCATTGTGGGCAGGGCCTATGAATAACAAACGACGTCATGTGGTTTTATTTAGACGTCTTGCCACCTAATTTATCGCCACGAATTTATTATTATTTACGAGTGCCCTCTTGCAACCCACCAAATATCACTTTCAAAAACAAATCCACCCTATAACCCCTGGAAAGGTACCTAACCAAAAAATCTATATCAAAAAGTTTCGCTCTTTCTCGCTTCCAGGTACCTGATTGAAAAATACGGTCACACATCTCAGAGTGCAATCGCAGGTAAGAAAATAAGTTATTAGGGCCATTCTGTGATATTCTGGCATTAGGGGTTTCAGGGGTTGTTGGTTAGAAATGAGAAAGGTCAGTGGCAGAGGGTTTATGTTGCTAACAAGCTTGTGTTCAGCTTTTAACGAAGCACGAGGACATGCTATCGAGAGGCCCAATTACATCAGTCACCTGGAATACGTCTACAAAGACAGCCAACGTTTGTCATTGGAAATGGAAGAGAAAGAAAGGAAGAAAAGAGCTGAAAGATCCGACAGAAGATCGCCGGACGACAGAAGACAGAGCCGGTCTTCGACTTCCGATTACAGGTACAGAGACCGGTCAAGGCAAGCCGAGTCGTCTCATAAGGACAGGAGCCATGCAAAGTCCAGATCACCAACATCCAGACGAAGATGCACTGATGAACACCCAAGTTCCAATTATGACCGTGACGCACGCAGAAGACGATCCGAGCATTCCGATGACCGAAGACGCAGAGATTCCAACTCTAATTCGAGTTCGAAGCAATGGAGAAGACATTGATTTTAGTCCCAATTTTAATTTAATAATAACACTCATTCCCCTCTCAACCCTCCCGCACTTCTCTCTCTCTCTTTCACCAAAATGAAGTCCATTTGGTAAAGGGCTTGTCGAACACCCGAAAGGTGTCTGAAGAAATGGCAGAGACAATGCATGTGGTCTTAATTTGTCATCGGTGCTGTTCCTCTTCTCTGAAAATCGAAGCGGATTTAATTACCATGTGTGATATTGAACTATCTCACTTTAAAAAATGCAACTGTTCGACGTAGTAGTTAAACGATGACTTATAGGTGAACTGAGAAGTTACAAGGTTTGAAGATTCAATAAAAGATACTTTACTCATAAACAAAAACCAATTAAGGTAATTTTTTCTTTTTATTCATTTCATTTGTTCTTGTTTATGAGTAGAATTTTCTTATTATAAGACTCAAGATTACAATGTATTTTTTTTCATATCACACATTATTATTAAAATTTGGCAAAAGTATAGACATATTTGTGACTAATGTCCCACCAAGCTTTAGAATATCTATTACGATGTCTTTAAATTATTGTTTAGGAAAGCGTAGCCAATTAAAAGGTCCGTTAACGCAGACAGACCTTCTATCTGAACAATCCCTGTCAATTGAGGCCACATCTTTTTGAATGAAAACTATCGGAAGAGTCTGCTGTAAAGAAAAGGGGTTCAGCATGCTCAGAAACGGACGATGGTGCAAGTTTTCGCTTCAGGTTTTTGGCATGTTGTATAAGTTTCAAAGATGCTTTGAATCTAGGGAGAAGTTATTTTATTTCCCCCTAAAATCAATATTGTAGCACTATTTCTACTTCTCCATGTCAATTTTCATAAGTTTAATTTGGAACATAAAGCATTAATTACAGCTTCAATATTGTTTAAACCATTTAAATATTTTTTTACTTCATTCTAAGAAAATGTTTTTTTCGGACACTTTTTGGGAATTGTTGCCCTTTTGCAAGGACACATTCACTTTGGTGTCTGTGACATTGCAGAATTTCCATATGCTAAGCACGATTATTGATAATTTGTTGAAAAGAATTGCAATTTGAGTTGAATTATGAATGCACGTATTTAAATTGACATGCAAATGTAATATTTGTATTCAACGTAATTTAAAAACTTGTTTTCAAAATTATAAAGTAACATCTGCTGAAAATGGGAGGAATTGTTATTTGTGAATTTCAATTGTAAGGTTACTACTTTTCTCTTATGCAGGTGTATGCACTCTGATAATTTCAAGGTAAACCAACAAGCTTATTTAATTTTAGCTCTGTAAATTTTTGCATTACGTGACGTATTTATTTGGGTTTTTCGTCAATAGTAAGTAGTTTTTCTGTTGCATCAGTGATATCATTGTTATAGCAAAATGGTGACTTGGAGAAATATTATTTTTAGGGAATAAATTCGATTTTTGTGGTGTATTAATGAAATTGCACTGGCAATAGTATTTATTACTACTTTTGAAAACTATATATATACACAACAACTATAGCTGATTTTCAATTCGCCAAACACAGTATGGGTTAATGCATTTTTACTTCGGCCAGTGACTTTTTAGTTTGCGGCTTGTGTGAAAAACATCTTAGCAACTTGCCAGTCTGGTTATTTTACATTCATTGTGACAGCAAGTTAATATTTACATTTCTTTCTCTCTACATTTAAATACATGTGTGTCTGATGTTTTATTTTTTTTTTAAATTCGGAAATTGGATTTTTACTTTGATCCTTAAAGTTTTTACGCCAGATTTCATTATGCAGCTAAGCATATTAGGTATTAATAACTTTGTGTAAATCTGGAATAGTTGGAATTTATATTTTTTAAACAATATCACGTATGTAAATGTATTTTATAATTTATAATTCATAAAACTCTCAAAGCAATTTAACAAAAT
>WWPM01013428.1:0-21029 GCA_023279145.1 Glomeris maerens | reverse complement strand
CGACTTTTTTGATGAAAAACGACTTTTTTGATGAAAAACGACTTTTTGACGAAAAATCAGACCTTTGAGGAAAAACGAGATTTTTGAGGAAAAACGACTTTTTTGATGAAAAACGACTTTTTTGATGAAAAACGACTTTTTTGAAGAAAAACGACTTTTTTGAGGAAAAACGACGTTTTCGTACAGGCACAAATGCGCTCCACGTTTTCCTTTGTAAATTTTGAATGGGTGCAATTTATTTAGAATTTTTAGTGCATTTTTGTTAAACGTGTTTTTTAAAAGGGTTTTTATTTCAGTACTATTTTATCCTTTTTAGTTATAAGTTTTCAAAAACTAATAACAACAAAGGTAAAAATGCTTCCAAAAACTGTTTAAATGTGGTTCGTAGCGCTATAAGTGGTTTATGAAACGTTTTCAAGCGTCCCTTGAGAACTCTGTACTATACTGTAATTCACCCATGGTTGACAGTAGTGTACTCTATGGCGCTTCTGCAATCGTCTGTCATGAAGGCGTAAACAGGCAGAAAATAGTCCACATGCAGGAGATCCGCCATTTTAATTCATGCCAAAAAGTAGCGCGGTGAACAGGCTCGCTGTATCACTGCTCATGACCGTACTGTCAACCATGGGTGACTTAGAGTATAGTCGCTTATACACCACAACCCCCGTGGGTGGTGTTTATATTCCAACGAAGCATGCGTTACGGACCGGTCTCACTGGATGCTCACTGCTGTCCGGGGAGGGGAGAAGTGAAACGTTCGACGCTTGTTGTGTGTGTTCAACAATTTATACATTCGCAATTCATTGGAAACGGTGTTGAAAACACAAAACAAACTACGGAATACGGTTTCCCCCTTGGGAAGGGAGCTTCCGGTAAATTTTCATAGAAATAGGTGGCCTGGAAATGGATAAAAAGTCGGTTTTAGTTTTACGGAGCGCGGGCAGACAGACGGGCACACAGACGCACACGACGGCAAGCTATAGTGCGGTTCAACATAAGTCTATACTAAACGTCCAAATAGCAGAAGCGTCTTAATTTGTGTGAAAAACCTGATTTCACGCTTTGTATCCATCCGCGATACGATATTATCGATAATTCACATAGGAATAAATAACAAGTTTAACTAGATTGGCACTACTTTCTCTGAACTCGCACGAATACAGCTCCATAAAAATTGTAAAACCATCACAAATTAGGTATAGCGCTCCTACTATTTGCTAACTTTTAGTATTGACTTATGTTGAACCGCACTATAAGTAAAACGTGTTAATAAAAAAAAGCGTGTTGAAAAATGCCAGCAATTTCTTAATTTTAAATTGATGATAGATAGCAACAGATTTTCTGCTCACGGCGCATAATTTTTGCATCACCCCCCTCTCGATATACCTATACCCCTGGGCTCGAGGTTAAAGCTTGAAATAACACCTCTCCTTTGAATAAATCGCTTTCTTCTCGCTTCACGTCCACCTGCAATGACCAACTCAAACCAAATACCTGCCCAAGTTGAAAAGCATTTGGACTTCATCGGATTCTGGAACGGTGAAACGGCAATATTTTCAAACATTCACATTATAAACATAAATGCTTACACAGATTTCTCCAACGCAGATGGAAGTTTACTCTTGGCCTCTTCAAATTTGACCGGGAGATATTGGATCGGTTCCGTGTGGTATTTCCAAAACCCTGATTTCGCCCCTGACGTTGAGAAATGCAGTGCTGCGACCGAAGTAGAAGCTGGAATTGCTGATGCAGCACTTCTGCAGGATGCGGACAAAAGATTTGCCATCTTAGGCTTGGATTCAGGCACATGTTGCTTTATATTTAATAATTCCACATCTCAATACACTATACACAAATTACACTTTAAAAAGTGGAATCCGTCAATAAATGCAATTATATTACATAATATACACGTTGGAGTTATAATTACCTAAAATTAAATTTGTAAACATGCAGAAAATAAACTTTCTAATATTACAGATTGCTAACTTCATGTAGCATAAAATACCTGTTAATTATGGTCCTATTATATTATCCTTAACATACAGAATAATCATAAATAAAATGTTATTCACGTAGTTATAATTACGCAAGCTCGGGATTCGCTGCAATTTTACCTATTTATTTTTACTGTGCAAGATAATGAATTGGTAATTTACTTGTTAATTGGGCAATTACGAATTGTATATTCTCATTTTGTATGTGGGTAAAATGGTGGATCTAGTATATGTATTTACGTCTTTAATCGTGAAGTTAAGAATATTTGATTTGATTTTGATATTAAAAGTGGGATTTTTGTTTTTCCAAACACGGTTCTATATAGGTGCTGTTGAATTGCTGCAGTTGAAGGAAAACGGAGAGGAAAGCAATCAGTTTTTCCTGAGCGAAGCCTACGCGTGCGAACACAGCGACACGGTCGCGTGCGTACAAGTTCTCGGCGATAAGCAAGCGGTTAGCGGTAGTTACGATAAAAGGTGACTGTCCAGAATTGGGTTTAAGCAATCCGTAATTCTGCAAAATACAAATCCGGACTTGATAACGCAAATATGTACTTTCACACGCAGCATCAAGATATGGGACGTGCAGACCATGACGGCTTCGTCTACTTACTCCGGTTAATTAATTAAACTGTTTGATATTTCACCTAAAAACACCGTTAAATAACGATTTGATTTCAGTCGCGCATTGGGATATCGTAACGGGGATCGCGTGCCAGCAGGATAACTGCGACGTGTTCGCTTCGTGCGGAAAGGTGGGGAATCTCAATTTCTTATTTCAATTTACCGTAATTCTGAAAATAAGATGCTATATTGGTTCGGTCGTTTCAGGATGGTCGCTTATTGACGTGGGATACTCGCTTGCCCAGACCGGCGACCGAATTAGGTACTCGTCGTAATGACATTGCATAAGAATGAGAAATGAAATTCTGAGATTAACGTTTAGATAAGAAGGATTTTGCGGGGACTCCGACGGCGATAACTTGGCACGCCACGCAGACTTTCCAACTGGTCGTCGGCGACGAGAGCGGGCAGATACTCGTGAAAGACTGCCGCAATTTGGAGAAGACCGTTCAGCGCATCAAAGGAGAGAACCGTTGCGTCGCTCGGTTAAAGTTCGCCCATCACTGGTAGACGATAACCCCGGCGCGTGCATAAATGTTATTGGTTATAAATTGGAACTTGGAATTCTTAAAAAAGCCAACTACTTTCAAAATAATATAGTGGAACCAGTTGTAATCTTAAAAAACAGGGAAATTAATTCTTCCTCACAAAATGTGTTCGTTGGCGCGTGTGCGTGGGAAAAAAAGGGGACTTTGTCGAAAAGTGAACATTGTTCCGTGTGCTGGACGTATGAAACTTTCATTCCGTGAAAGAATTTTTAAAATCGGTCAAAAACTGAAAAAGTTACAGGCAAACAGGCATTACTTTTCGTTCAGCCCTCGTAGTTCAAAGTTATCCCCGCGTAGATTAATTTCGTTACCTGTTATAAGTGCAATCTTGAAAGTGAATGGACTATATTAAACGATAAAAGGATAAAATAAAAAGGGTCCTATACAAATATTGACTTTTATGTTATTTTAATTTAAATTTCCAAAGTAGTAGCATCTTAATTTCCAATACGTAGCCAATTTCGACTGCACGTTTTTCACAAAGACGTAAATGTTTTTCGTTCGCAGCACTCAATGGTTAGCCGCTATTTCCGACAGTTGCGCCACTAAAGTTTACAGCATGGAGAACGTGGAGCCGAACCTAATGTACGCGTTTTACTTTTTTTGGGGAGGGAAGGGCGTATAAAGCGCAGTTCAGATGTTACTACGAAATTGTTGACTTACAGTTACAGCGACGAAAGGCACTCGAACATCGTTCGCGGCTTATCGTGGAATCCGATTTCGAAGCATCTGTACACCTGCGGTTGGGATAAACAAGTGATGAGCCACAAAGTTGGGATCGCGATGGAAACCAATAACTTTGGTGATTGTGGGGGGGTTTTTTTTCCTTTCCTATATATTTTTTCAACAAAACATCTCAATAATAATTTAATTCCGTTGTATAAATAATTAATGTTAATATAATGGCAAAAGTGTACTTACGATACCCTTTTGGGAGGGTAGAAATACAAACAACAACAATAATTTAACTGGCAGTATTTACCAAATTTACGGTACTATTCTTTCAGGCGAACATTAAAGGGACCGGACTACGTTTCTTCGTTCAAGATCTGCCGTAACCGCGACCGGATGTTAAGATGCTTGTCTTTTGTAATCTATGTTGTTTGAAAGAAAATATTTGTTTCAACTAATTACCAAAGATGTGAAAATAAAAACAAACGTCACAGTTTCACGTTATCTTCGTTATTTCAAGCAACTGCATTTTCATTAATCAATAATCCTTAAAAGTGATTGCCATCTACTCGGAAATTTCTCATCTTTCCTTAAAATATCTCAAAAGAAATTTAAACTGATGTCGTGGTGACTGTTCATCAGTGTAATTTTCACGGTACTTTATAGAAAAACAACTTCGTCAGTTCACCTTTAAATTACCACAGCTTTGTCTGTTATTTTGAAATTGTTTACCTTCCCTCCGGCACCTGAGATCTGGTTGATCCAATCTTCCTCCAAGATCGCGGCTTCCCTTAGCAGAGATTTCAGTTTGAATTGCACGTTGCCGCTACGGCGCAAATGCTCTTCCAAGGAAATCAACCTGTCCTCGTAACTTTGCACCAACGACTGCGTTTTCCACATTTCCGCCGCGTTCGGTTCCTCTCCGACGGGTTTCGGTGTCCGTTTGCTAAGTTTGGCCGCGTCCAGCAGCCGTTGGCAGTTTTCCGCTTTGGACCTCAGCTGATGGCCGTGAATTTCGAGTTCCTCGTTCTTCTTTATCTCCTGCTCCAACCGACTCGCGAGTCTGTCGTTCTCTCTCGTAAGACGCGACACGCTTTTCTCGAAGACTTCCTGCATGTTGAACGCGTCACCCCGGCTACGTAACTTGCAGAGTTCTTTCTGGAAAAATGAAAACAAAGTAAGGGTTATTAGGTAAACAGTCTCACAAATAGCATAACGTAGTGCGTGACAACAACTTTTATTAAATCCTGAACCAACAATATTACACACTCGCAACACCGGGGTAAGAGTTAGGAAGTGTCTGGATCCCAATGATCAAGAACATGTAATAGTAATTAGGAAAATCATTGTAAAATTTCGAATAATAGTACCATATTAAGCCAACTTTAGGAGCTCCACCGTGTTAATTATTACCGTGATCGCGGCTCGGTTTCGTGCTAATATCGTAATTAATTATACCTTCAATTTATCTTCTTCCATCCGCATAGTTTCCATCGTCTGTAAGTTTTCGGTAATCGTCTTCTCGTTCTGGAACTTATCGCGTTGAAGTCTGACGATGGCTCGTTTCATCACGTTGATGGTCTTCTCAAACTCCATCGCCGATTTGCCTTCGTTACCTTTCTGGATTTATCGGAACAAAAACTTCTCGTCAAAACTCGGAGGAAGTGAATCCAAACACTCTTAACGCGTGAATTACATTTTCGACCGCGGGATCGATCTGAGGTTTCTTGACGTATTGCTTCCTTAGCGCCGAGATCTCTTTCTTCGCGCTCTGCCTTTCAAATTGCAATTCCAGGTTGTCTTTCGACAGTTGCAACAATCGCTTCTGTAGATCCCCATTTTCATCTTGCAATCTTTTAATCGATTCCATCAAAACATTTCCCTGGAATAATCCCCTTACGTATAAATTACTACGACTACTACTACTGAAAAATGGCAGTTAGTTTCTCGTTTAATACTTGTGTCGGTGAAGATTGGGAATTACTCGAAGACATAAGCCTTTCGAGTTCTTCTACTTTTTTCTCGAGAAATTCGTTTTTCAGCTGAAGTTCCTTCATAGGAATTTGTTTCTCAAGTTGCACATCTGCTGGGAACTATATTAACATATATTTAATCAGTAACCAATAAATAGACGACAAATAAAAAAACAAGTAAGATGTGAAATTACTTGTTCGGCTTCTACGTTCTGATCGCTTGCAAATGTTTTTTTGTTTTCACTTCCCAATTTCCAAGTTCTGTTAAGTTCAAGACTATTTCCTTTCGGCTTGCTTACTTCCGAATCCCGTTGCTTCGCGGTCACTTCCGCTTCCATCTTCTTCACCGTCGATTCCAGACTCCTTTTATCACTTCGCAACTGCATTAACATTGCATTCTTCTTTTCTGTATATAAAAGCGATCGATTTATACACGATTATGAACGTGAAATGACGGACTTTAATAACCTGAACTAGCAGACAGATCATCCAATTGTTTCTTTAAGTCTGCCACCTCGTCCGATTTAGCCTGCGCATCCTTCTTCAGATTCATATTCTCCTTCCCCAGGTTTTCAATTCTTTCCTAAGTTTAAATATCTTGAATTTAGAAAATTTAGGAAACCAAATTAAAAACGATTAACAAAATATAGAAAAATGTAGAAGAAAAATACAGGAAAGTTTAGTAGATAATTTAGGAAAACACACTTGATATGACTGTGCATATTGAAGCTTACTATCAATTTGATCACATTTGCCAACTATTCGAGCCCTAGTGCATTTGCAAACATTTCAAATTAATATTAAATTCATGTAAAGTTATGGAAATCGTTAGATTTCTTCAAACTGGAATATACAAATGAATAAGAACTATTAATTACCTGAAGTGTTTTAGTTTGTTGCCTTACAAGCGCTTGGACATCGTTCTCGTTCAAAGCAACCCCAACTTTTCCTTTCGCACCTTCCAAAGAAGCTTGTATTATGTCGGCTTTCAGCTCAGTCAGGGTCTTCCCCAAACACTGTATCTGTTTGTCTTTGTGCAAAACTTGCAATTTTAACCTTTCGATGAGATTTTTCATCGCGGTCGTCGGAGACTGTTTCACGGCTTCCCGCAACCCGGATATTTCCTCGAGGCAATCGGAAAGTTTGGCGTCCTTTTCCGCCAACTCGGCTTTCAAAATCCCGGACTGCTCGTTGACGCGCAACATCGCGGCTTCGCGCTCTTCTTTAAATCTGTCCGTTTTACCATCGGGAAAGGAATCGGTAAGTTATTTTGAAACCAGGTGAAAAATGACACGTACGTCTTTTCCAATTGCTGGCTCTCATCTTTCGCGCCGTTACGCTGCGAACTTAGCGTTTCGATCTCGTGTTTTGCCGCTTTCAAATTATCGGAAAACGTAACCAATGCCGAGTCTTGCTGGACTACGACATCCTCCAACTCTCGTATCTTCAAAAGCTAAACGAACAGAAAAATATAAACAGTTCAAATGAATCGTTGGAAAAATAAAATTGAAGCTCGTGTAAAAAGATTGGCAATGATTGTTGAAAATCTACGAAGGTGGTTCGGAAATTAACCTCACTTCAGCTGTAAATTAGAAATCTTGCAATTCAAAAATACTTTATTACATACACCTCAAAACTACAGGTTTTCGCTATTTTTCAACGTAGTCATCGTTTAAATTTAAGCATTTGTCATAGCGGTTCACTAATTTACGAATTTCTTCTTCATGAAATTCGACCGCCCGGACTTGTAGCTAATCTTTCACGACATTTTTGAAGTTTTTCATCTTCCGGGAAGTTCTGCGACGTTAGCCACTTCTTGCAAGATTTCTAATTTACAGCTAAAGTGAGGTTAATCAATCATACCAGCATCTGCGCTTCAACTGGAACTTTCTCAGCCTTCGTGACAGTCTGTTGCGCTTCGCTTTTCATCTTCCCGATCCACATATCGGCCTCGCTGTGCAACCGCGATTGAAGATTCACCAGTTCTTGTTGGTTTTTGCCCCGCTGCTCGCGTAATTCGCGCCTTGCTTGCTCCAGAAGCCCTTGCAGCTTACCGATCGTCTCTTCCTTCTGGGCCAGCCGTTCCTAATTGTCCAATTTCAAATTGTGCACTACAAATTTTCCGACAACGGGTTTTTATATAACGATAATGAAATACCTGTAAACTGTGAACGATCGCGTGAGAAATGTTCAAAGTGCTACCCAATCCGGCGCTCGAAGCGGCGCGGACGTTGCCGACACCGTTCGCGGTTACGGCATCGGCTACCAGTCTCTCGGGAATTTCCGAAATGGCGATCGAAGTTGGCAACTTGAGACGCAGTTCGCTGATAACGCTGTCCCGAGCCACGATCAGAAATTCCAGATCTTTCATCTTTTTCACTGCATCTTCCATTTCCTGTCTTAACTTCCGACACTCTGCGTTCTTTTCTTCGAGTTTGATTGTAAATTGCGCAACGGACCCGACCAAATGCTTCATTTGTTCGTCGGCCGGCAACGAAGGATCCGGCGTATGAACTCTCGAGTCGATCTGCAAACCAAATCGGTTCAAACAAATTCGAATTACTGCTGAGGAAAACGAAATAATGTTTCTCTTTTTACGCCTATTACGCGAGACATCGGTCTTTGCAATTCAACGTCGAACGCGAGCTGCAATTCTTCGTTGTCTTTTTCCATGCGCGCGATTCGCGCCGCTAATTTCCCAATCGATTCTTCTTGCTTCTCGACAACCTTCTCTTTCTCTTCCAACTCGCTTTTCATGCGGTCGATTTTGTACGCCGCTTTCATTTCGGACAACCTGAGATTGTAGACTTTGTCGTGCCATGCCATAATTTTCTCCATAACTTTGTTATTTTTCAAGGCTGGAATCAGCTCATCGAGACAGATCTTCTTCGCGTTCGCTTCCATGAGATTCATTTCGACTAATTCCTGCCGTTCAGCCAAATTCTCCAGTTCCTTCGTAACTTTCAACTTGTCTTCCTGGAAACATTATAAAGTAAGGAAAAATTTTAGAAAAGTTCTCACAAATTTCAAAACATTATAAATAAATTGCAAAATTTCATTAAAGATACGTGAACATATAACAACTTGAAATTTTAATAGGTCCCTGTTAAGGGCCTCTTGCTTTTCCAACGGCACCGCGCCGGCGTAACGCTTGCGAAGCGCGCTGAATCCGTTCTGCAGGACTTGTATCTTTTTCCTGGATGTTTTCTGAAGCCGCAGGAAAGCATAATCTTTCTCATCGCACCTTTCGGAATTAACACAAAATAGCAATTAGGTCACTTCATCACGTCCCAAATTTTCGGATCGTCGGAAGCTCCGACGTAAAAACAAAAAAATAATTTATTGCTTTCGGTAGGTGCCACACCTCTGTTCTAAACGAAGGCTCAAAGATTCAACGTTGCGCATTCTGGCTCGGCACTTTTCCAACTGATGTCGGGTCGACGCTTCGCTCACTTGCAACGCGACCATCTGTCTGTACAATTTGCCTACGCATCGTAAAAGATAAATTACACCCTGCCGTGGATTACACGATAAACAGCATACCGATAAGGGTCTTGTGGTCGCTCGCAGATTGAATTTCCAGCATCTGGTTGCGCAACATGGCCACTTCCCGATCGTTCGTCGCTCTCCGGCACTCCACTTCGCAAGCTTGATTGTGCGAAATTTCCGCGATCTCCTTCAACTTCAGTAACTCGACACGCAGCAGAGATTCGGATTCCCGGAGCTTTAGGAACTCGTCTCGGATCTTCACGTGCTCCTCCTTCCCTACGGACGCTGCGAAAATTAACCTCACTTTAGCCGTAAATTAGAAATCTTCTAATGTTTGGAAAAAGTTGGCTTCGTAATGAGAGTATTGTCTTCAGCACAGTACATATAACTTCTAAATAGAAATCTTATTGTAAAGGAAGTGTTATACATTAAATGAATCCTTGTTCTATGACCTTTCATATAATTTGTATTTATCCCTTTGAGTTCCGTCCTACAATTTAATTTTTAACGCGGTGATTCTGACCACACCGCAAGACCTACCTGCAAGTTCTTCCCTCAACTTGCTTTCCGTCCTCTGCTGCTGTAAGTTCATCCGCGTCAGCTCGGCAAATTTCAGTTCCAGTTCCTTATTTCGCTCCTGAAGTTCCTCGGTCGTCGCCGCGATCTGCTCGCGCACGAAGGCCGAGTGGTCCGCGCGCTGTCTCTCGTTCAGCAACCCGATTTCCAACAACGCCACTTGTTTCGCCAGCGTAACGTCTTTCTCATTGACGGCAACACTCGGATTTTCTGCAAGTTATAATTATTTGAAAATATTACATTTTTTGGGGGAATTTCATGCAGACGCAAATATTATTATTGTAACCGTTGATCGCAGCAGCAGTTTCCATCAAGTGCAGTTTCTCTTTCGCGGAGGATAATTCTATCTGGAACATTTCCTTCTCCTTCTTCAGTTTGTCCAAAGTTTTCTAGGATTAAAAAAATCAATTTGTAAACTTGGCAGTGATTCTCCATGACAAATTTCAAATTTTATTCGAAAACCTACTTCTAAAGTACAATCGGATTTTAATGATCGAGTCAATTTCGCATTCTGATCCAGCAAATCTTGGTGTCTCGCTAGCAGCTCATCGTGTTCTTGTCGAAGGGATTCAAAATTGGAAGATGGAACCGAATCGTCCAACTCGCTCTGCAACGCAGACAGCTTGAAAGCGACTATATCCTGCAAATCGCAATTCATTACAATGTTGTTTATAAAATCTGAAAAAATCTTGCCTGGTGTTTGTAATAACCAACTGCGTTGGACTTTGATCAATTACAATTGAAACTGAAATTATTTCTGTACAAAGAAAACGCGACACGCAACCTTGTTTCGTTGTAGGTAACCGAGCCGCTCGACGAACGCGTTTTCAACTGATGTCATTTCGTTACTCAACCTTGCATTTTCTCTCCTCAGCTGACTTTCAACTTCCATCAAACTCGTGTATTTCCTAAGCAGCGTTTTCTCGTTAACCTGCAGCAGCGTCACCGATCTCGACATGTCGGCGAGATCCTTTTTAATCTCATTGTCGCCTTTCCGTAGCACTTTCTCAAGATTCTGCATTTGCCAAATGAAATCGCAAATAAGTACGTGTATGGAAAAGCATGACTGATAAGGTTTCCTAACAATCGCACCGAAATAAAACCACGACTTACATCGTACGCTTCGGCGTAAGTGCCGCTGATCTCTTTCGCCGCCTTCAAATTGTCGACGGTTTCTTGCAAAGTTTTCTTCTCGAGTTCCCATTCGACTCGGTGTCTTCGATGATCCTTGTACAGAAGACCGAGCTGATGTTTCAGAGTGGAATACTTCCTTTCGTACGCTTCAAGTTGACCCTCTAAGCCTTTCAATTTACTCCCCCGTATCTCCAGCTCCTGCACGATGATGAACAGATTTTACTAACTATTCAAAACATTACAGTGGAAACCGCTATTTGTGTATTGTATTCATTTAAGCGGATTTCACTGTAGCTGTAAATTGCACGGTGAATAAAAGTGAAAAGGTTTTTGCACACCTCCAGCGTATTACAAAGCAGGGAATTCATATTGGAAAACACGGCTAAGTCCGAATCCTCCAAATGTTCGGGAAAACGAAGCGGATTGTTATCGAGCGTTTGGGGCCCGATCGGCTTCGGAGCATCGTTTTCAGCTCGCATTTCTTCCATCTTAAGAAACCGGCATTCTTTAACCTTTTTCGGAAGTAAGTGGTCGTACGTACGCAAGAGTAATATTACCTTTGACAGGACACTTTCGAGCTGCACGTTAGTTTTTACCGCTTCGTGTTTGATGTCCTTCAGCTCGGACCGCAACTCGTCATTCCTCGCCTTCGAACGACTTAAATCGGAAACATCCTTTTCGGCGACGGAGACTTCTCGAGTTCCGGTTCCCTAAAAATGTTTCCAACGCAAAATGATGAGCAATTGAATACGGAATGGAAAGGTGAGAAATGAACAGAGTATATAAAGTAACCCACTGATTCGCTAGACCCAATATTCGAAGCATTGAGCGCGTTTTCAACCATCACTTCCAGTTTCTTGTTTGCGCTCTGCAAATCCGTCTTCATCTGTCTTAGTTCGGCGTGCAGTCCGTTCACGGTAGACGGCTTTCTCGTCGCTCCGCGGAAAGGCACGGTCGCATCTTTTAAACTCGAGGCCAGCTGTTGAATATGTTTGGCATCTTCCACCGTTAAACCGTAGGCAAATGACCTAATCAACCGGTATTGATATTACTGTCGCATTATCGATCATTACATTATCTGCAATTACAATTCGTCGGTAGATGAAGAAATGGCATGGATTGTCTTAAGATTCCCTGATTTTTCAATAATTTTGTTACGCAGACATCAAAAAGTAATTGCTGTATTCCAGATGACATACCTAAAGCCGATGATCTGCGCTAGCTTCCTTATCTCCTGCTTGAGAGCGATGCGTTCATCTTCCAGATTCTCTACCTCGCGTTGAAGAACCCGGTTCAAAGATCGGTCGCGGAGCCCTTTGAATTTCGACTGCTCACGCGCAGAAGCTTTCCCGTCTTTGACATCCAACCCTAGACGTTCTCGGAATTCCGCGTTTTCTTCTTGCATTTCGCCCATCGACAACTCAACGTTGTTGACTATCTGAGTAAGCTCCTCGATCTGCCTGTCGCGGATCGCAACCTGGTTCTTGGCCGCTTTGATCTCCGCAACCGCCTCGGCGAGACCGTATTCCCCGCTCTCGTACTGCTTCAACCGGGCCAACGAAGCGACCGCTTCTTCGTCTTTCGTCCGCGCGTGGTCTTCGGCTTCGCGGCATCTTTCCTTCAAGTCCGCGTCGGCAGACTCCAGTTCCTTAATCTTCTGGCGAAGGACTCTGTCGCGATGGATACGGTCTTCGTCGTCACGTCCACCCGAACTTAAATCGGCAGAAGGATAAATAACGACATTTAAAACTCAAATGCTCTTGTCATGACTCACATTATACCGACATGTTTCGGCTCATCAGTGTAACAAGTTCGACTAAAACATGAGGAAATTAAACCTGCATCCAATTCCTGGTGCTAGATTCATGTCTGGGTGATTTTTTAACGTAATTTATTTAATGGTTTTCCCTCTTTTACGACCGATTCTTATATTTCCCAACTCTACAAGAACGAAAGAAAGCGAGAAATACACGCACTCCGCTTTCCTCATCGTCTCGATCGTGTTCGCGCTCGCGTCCAATTCTTTCGTCGCTTCCTCGAGCTTCGTCCGTAGAATTTCCAACTGCTTGTTACGCTCCTCGACAGCCTATTCGTCAATACCGCCGCATTTTTATACGGTAACGCGCGATAAGAATTCAGCCAAATTACTCGCACTTTCGTGAGAACGACGACGGAAGTCCTGTCGAGGTTCGACTCGTACGTTTGAGTCGTGTTCTTCAATTTCCCCAGTTGGTCTTGCAGATCCGCGATCGTGTTTTCCTTTTCCGAAAGCACAGCCTACAAAACAGACAACCCTACTAACTAAAATATTTTGCATCTGCCAAAGATCACGAAACAATTAGGGATTTTAGCGTTTGAAACTATTCCGCTCGACACGGTAACTCACTTTCCACACTTCAACTTCCTTGCTAACTGTTGCCAGTATTTCCTCGTCCGTCGCCATCGTCGCGTTTTGCTTTTCGATAAGATTCTCCACTCGCAGGTTAAGGACCGCGTTCTCGTGCCGAAGTTCCTCGACGGTGCTGTTGGCGTGCGACAGAGATTCCTGGCAAACAAATGAATCCGTAGGGATTTGCGATGACAGGAGAATATAAGCCTTTATTGTTACTTTTAATTTGACGTAATCGAACGTGGTTTTGTCAATCTGCTCCGTGGAATCCTTCAACTTGTCTCGAAGCTCGCAGATTTGCTTCTCCAGCTGCGCGTTTGCGTGGTCCGATTGCTGCGATCAAAGTGATAAATTTGCAGGATCAACGGCAACCGAAGTTATCCCTCCTTTCAAATGAAATTTACGGTAACGTCTTCCAGCAGTTGGTTTATCTGCTTATTCTTCTCTCGGAGCTTCTCGGCGTGATCGTGCCGTACGTCGGCGGACTTTTCGAACGTGTCCAGGTGAGCGCTCAGTTGTTTCCGACATTCCTCGTTCTCGTCCTTCAACTGGCCGATCTCTTGCAGTAATTCCCTACGGTCCCTTTCCACTTCCTCGAGCCGCGAAGATATCTAGACGGCCAAGATCGCTAAGCTTCACGTCTAATACCACGTTCGCTAATGGCTATTAACTTAGTAGACACTGACTTAATACCCCTTTAAGATAATCGAGAAGCTAATTGTAGTTGCGTTCACACACATAGTATCCTGTTCGCAATTATGACTATCCATTTCTTTTCAATCCCAAACTCGCTAATCTAGTTTTGAAAACTCGGCTTTAAGATATAGTTGCCAACTACCACTTTAGTTGTCAATTACGTAATTGCGTGCGTTCATATCTGCTTAAGCTTACCAGTCTCTAACCACTTAGTTGGCAACTAAATGCTACGTGTGAACGGGGTGTAATTAAGAGATACTGCGCAGATCGTATTCTCGGATTGGAAATTACTCTTTCGTTTTCTTTTCTTTCGATCGCCAGTTGTCGGTCTCTTTCTTTGAGGTCGGACGTGATCTTTTGATTGGCGCGGTCGACATCGTTATCCGAAGACCGCAGCCGGAATCTGTCTTCGGAAACCTTGGGAGTAGAATTTACACTCTGGAATGTACATTTAAAAAAAACACGGGGAGTTAAAATGACCATAATCTAATTGATTGATTGATTTGATTGATTGATGGACAATCCGTAATAATTTTATTACTCAATAAATGTCAGTTATCGATGAACAACTGCAGTTGTTCATGAAATGTACTACGAACAGTTGCAGTTCATAACTTCTGGAAATATTTACCCTGGATTTTACAGAATTAATAACTTTAAACAATTAATGAACAAAAAACACAAATGCATTTAACTTGATTAAAACTCCATCGCATTTTTCTATAATGGTTTGAAATATTAACTCTATAGCTGCAGTGAAATGTGTGTTATTGGACAAGACATTGACCTTCAACTGATTTATTTCTCTTGTCAGGGATTCAATCTGAAGCAAAAGTTCACTTCTTGAGCTTTCCCTTTCATTATTTGCAAGAACAGTTTCCAATTCTTCCATGGCAACCTCGGCTTGCACGGATTTCGCCTGTAAATACAGATTTCCTGCATCAAATTACGAAAACCGAAACAGCGTAACTCGAGACAACGTTATAAACGAATAAACTTGACACCGGGTTTGAATGTTGCGCGCAATACATTGCGACGCAAGATTCGAATAAGCGATGTACAAAACTTATTGCGCGGAATCCCGCGGCGCGCAGGAAAGTTGCGCGAGATCGGGAAACCTTACTTGCATGACGTTCCTGGTGACTCGGAAAAGAAGTTTGAGTTTATCCACGTCATTTTCGGCGCTGATATCAATCTACATTAAGAGATGTAAAGGTTGTCTACCCTTGAATCGTGACATTTATACGAAATATAATTCAAAATTAAATATTTACATCCGTAAGATGAACGCACAGTTCAGCAACTTCTTCTTCTGATAATTCTTCAGCATTTACACTTCTTAAACGAGCCCAGTTCGTTTGAACCATTGCAAATTGTTAACCACAAACTTCATTCATCTCTTTTCCGTGTTATTCTACAAAAACAAACCCCCGTGTTGCCATGGATATACTGTTTTCGTAACGGCGCTTCTGCCAAATGTCGCAAAACGACCATTTATACTGAAGTTAATAAGATAGCACCGTAGGAGTATCCCATCAGCCCAACAAAATTGTGACGTCATCACGCTGCTTTCGTCACCGAACCAAAGCGCATTGTGGCGTCATCAGAGTGCGTTCATCCACGATTGGCTGACGGAAAAAGTAGCATGGCTATGGCGGAAGATACAAATCGAAAAAAAAGCGCCACCAAGTACATGTTTCTCAGAAACTAATGTTAAAACTCTGTGATATTATACTATTTACGTTTCAAAAATGTCGGAAAAGTAACTTTCAAGGCGATAATTTGGTTAATACATTTAAAAATCTCCATAGAATTGCGACCGGCCGCCATTATGCTAGTCAATATGTGACTGGGTCAATGGCGGCCAACATAAGAAGTATATAAACTAATATATTGTTTACAGGTTTATTTTTATTTTCTCGCTTGTAGAAAACTACAAAGATCTAGGGACTCGGTGAACCTATTGCTTTGGCATTACATAAAGACACCTCACTACAATAAAAAATCAAGTTCCTATTAAAAAATAAATTAAAAATGAGGATTCGACCTTAAGAAAACCATTTTCTTAAAACACCAGCATAATTTCCAATTACAATCCTAACCCTGCAACACGATAATTTTCCCCCCAAATAAAACACAATTTGTTTTGGGATTCATCTCTGAAAATCAAAATTTCATTCACTGAAAATCTTTAAAATTTTCTGATAGAAACTATTTACATTTGGATATTTATTTTTTTTACAGCAAGTTAAAAGAGTTGTATTCGAACTTGTTACTTCCTTTATTTCGGACAATCATTTTTACATGCCATAAACCGCGGTGAACATTTGAACGATAAATAAAGCACAAAACAAAGAAAAAAAATTGAGAAAAACAAACAAGTAATTCGAACATGAAATCATTATTTAAATAATGGGGTTGTACTACAGTATATTAAAGCAATACTCTTGTGGCGTGATGAAATGATACGCAATGAAAGAATTACGAAAGAGTGGATAAAGCATTCTTTCACTTCAAAAAACAAAAGACAAATCCCAACGGGGTTTTTTGTTTGTTTAAATTTCCAATAAACCAAATGATGACAAAAGCCTTTTGAATAGGCACCTGTGGTTATAACTTATTACTTATTTAAAATAACAGCTACAGAATCATAAAACATCCTAAAACTGATCCTACTCGGCAAAATAAAACATCACAAGCCACTCATTATTTCCAGAATATTTGACTACACTTTCCTTAGTCAATAGATTATACTAAAGGTTTTCCCCAACTAAGACCTCCTAACTGAATTATCCAACATCAAAAACATATCAATTTTGCGGCTTGTGATATTTTACCCACACACTTGACAAATCTACACTGCTTCCCTGCAAAGGGAATTTAAATAAATGCCCTTTTCATACATACAAATGGAATGAACACATCCAATGGATTCAGCAAAGATGCAAAATTGAACTTTTAAGAAACTGCCAATGACAGAGTTTATACGGTTATAGCGGAGAATTATGAGCAGGGTTTCGATCAACTCACTCCTTGCAAATTCCAAGATGGTACTCTGGCACAGTGAGAAGGAACCATTTATCATCCTTCAAACTATTATAACTGCAGGAGTTTTGCACAAACACTCAAAGAACATCGCAGTGATCAGTTCCTGTACTATGGTTATCACTACAACGTATTTTGTATTTTGCGACAGCTCGCGCGAAACCATTTCGTTCAATGATACCTATTATTATTTTTTAACAAAATAAAATGAGATCAACCTGAGCATTTTCTTTTACCTATTAGAGAAACAAAAACTGGATCAACTAGAAAAATAACTTTCTAGGATGACAATGCTTTCGCTCGTATTACAAACTAGGATTCACACGTACACAGCACCGTACCACAATGCCGAAACACGCCACACGTAGTCCCTTTCGTATTATTACCACCGACAATCTGAGGGGGAAATTAGGGTTTAAATAATGAATTAAAGAGGAAATAAAAAACGGACATTAGAACAAATTACACTCATTACAACGATTCACTACGCATCAGAGTCTCACATACAATTACGCAGATTAAACTTATGAATGATGGCACGCCCGATTCGCCTTTTCTCGTACAAACACATCCTAGTCACTAACCTAACAAAGATTCAAAACGCACGAAATGAACAAGAAACAAAACAAGAACAAATGGAAAGAAAGAAGGACACATTATTATTATAATGAGAAATAAGAAATTAGCACTCGGTTTCCAATCGCCGTGAGCAGCCAACTTGATCTTTGGCGAAAAGAGCACCAAAAAATTACTGAATTACAAACAAATTCAACTCCAAAATCTAAGTTGGAAGCAAAATTTACAAACTCTGAAAAGAATTGCAACTTCCTTGCCTGGAAGAGTATGCCCATGCAACCTTCTTGATTGCCTTTGAAACAGTATCCCAAAGGAGTAGATCTACATGCAACACCTTGCAGCAGATCACATGTTAAAGTATCTGCCAGTTCCAACAATTGTTGCAAGCAACACTCTCACATTGCAATACAGTTGCTGTGCAAGTGTGCTCCCAGCAAGACAGTTGCACAAGCTACAATGTCCAAGCAATAACGTTGCGGAAAAACTTTTTCTTTTGAATGACAAACTGAAAGAAACAAAACAAGCACAAAAATACACAACCTGCTCGTATAATTATGGCCACACCAAAGTCAATTGCAGTATATTTTGTTACTTTCCTATACATTTTTCTTCAAGAGTTTAACTATGGAAAGGATATGTCTCTTTTTTACTGTCTCGTCCATCAGCCACACAAATGCATTTTTTTTTCTTCAGGGAATGAAATGCTTCTAAATGTTGGCAGATTTCTATAAATGTATTTTTTCTGAGAAAGCCAAGGCACTCGGTTGTTGATTTGGAGCTGGATAAAGAGGACTTTGTGATAAATTTTCTTTATGTACAGGTTTGCTCACGAGTTTTAATGTGAAACCGACCATATTTTTCAATGGTGCAATTTTCTAGTCATATGCAAGGAACTTTGTGCTTAATTATTGGCTATATAACGAACTATCTACAGAAAGAGAAAGGGGATGCATTCAATGATTGATTTAACATAAAATTCTAACCTAAACCTAAAACTATACACTATAGGATGATAACATAAACCTGAACGAATCAATGAAAGACTGTATAATGTTGGGTTTCTGGTGCCAATCACAAAGCAGTGGGAATTATTGCAATAATGGAGCAAATAATATTTCCTTGGAAAGATTTTGAACATCTCAAAACATGCTATAACAGAACATTCAGACTACAAGCAATGCGATATTTCAAAACTATTTCGAACTTGTGCCAATGAGATCGAATGACAGACTGGAAAACAGTTTTAAGTCATGAAATATGTGAAAACAAATATGTTATATAGTTAAGTACTGTATTCCCCCCAACTCACATATCCCAGAAATCGGATCGAGGACAATCTTCATATTTACCGTCTTAATTCAGCTGGCTATTCCATAATATATTGCGGGTTATTTGCCAGAATTTATTATAAATGTTATAATAAAATTGATTGTCCGTGTCAGGTTCTTCTCCGTGCAATAAAATGATCATAATTGAAAACAGAAAATATACGTATTCAGTGAAGCCAATTACGATGTGAAATCAGGAGGAGTACAGTACTTAACAATGAACTTATTGCTCCGCCAAACAACGATGCGAAACATCTTGTCGGTTATTGTCATCGCAAAGAAGTTTCCCGAAAGTAAAATGTTTAAGACGTGGATGGGAAAGTAAAAAGAGTTAGCTTTGAATACCAAATGAAGAAAGTAATAAGATTAGTTAACTAACAGCACAAAGCAAACATGACCTAAGCGAGCGCGTGCCTTTACCATACGTCAAATACGTATATGCGCTGGACGTACGTAATCGAAAACTTACAATAGTAATAACTTAACTAGCCCTAGTCATGAATTTTGTTGGGACTTGTTGTCACACAAACACACTTTCTTCAGCAGCAATCGTTACAAACGAAGAAGAGGTAGTAGTCGTTGTTGCAAACAATCTTGAGCGAGATCGCAAGGAGGGAACGACTAGAGTTGGTCAACCCAGAATTTTTGGGACAGTTTGGTATAGAGAAGAACAAAAAACAAAACTGACAACCAAGTATATAACTGATAAAACTAAATGGAAGGATTTTTTCCAAGGGCTTAAATTGTTCGCAAGGAGGTTTATACGCAGTTACCAACGAAGGATTGTCTGATGTAACAAATCCGAGTCGGGGCACTGTGACCATACATTTCTTTTTGGTTGTTCAGATTGACTTGGAACATAAAAAAAAAAAGTCCAGTTACAAAAACAAAAACACTTTTTGGCGGGGGAAAAACAAAAAGTCCAGCGTCAATATCAATCCTGCATCAATTTACGCCAACAAAGTTAGCTACACTAATCGATATTGAGGAAAACGTTGCTTTTCTTACTTCAGCATCTCTTTCTTCAAGTATATCTTCTTTTTTGGATGAGCAGAGTAACGAGAAACCGAGACGGACAGTTTGCCGCGACGGCAATTTCTCGTATCGGAGTTTTCTTCTTGTTCGTCTTCGTCTATCGCCTTTCTTTCTGTTTTGCTAGAAGTTATTGGCTACAAAATTGAATCAATCTAATCGTCCTAAAAAAATAATAAAATCCACATCGAAACAAGTATACGAATGGCAGTGATTTAGCTGATCACTGTTCTTGAACAGTGCGAACGCTGGCAGGCACCTTGTCTCGTTCTCCTCTTCTCTTCTCTTCACACTTTTACCTTCAACGTCTTGGCAAATTATCTCCTCATTTTTCTCGTTATTTTTTTCCCCCAATAAGTTACACGCCCACGTACACTTATTTGCTTTGAACGTACAAATTGTACGGTAGCACGTGATTTTAGAAATGCCCATTGACAAACGTAAGAGGGGAAAACACCTAAAATTCTCTATTTTTTTATAGTATAGCAATGATAATAATAATAAGATTTCGCATTGAACTGCCAAATATATCTCACAAAATCTTCATCTCAACAGCACTGCAGAGTGTGAAACCCTTACTGGCCCCTTTCAATGGCAATGTGAATCAGTTACGAATATGGCACTTCATAGAAATTATTGTATTTTTTGTCCCCATACTTCGAAATGACCTCGGTCAACTTCGTTGATATAATAATTACCACTATATTCTTTTGTAAACACGTTAAACCAAATAATCCACAATTGATGTGTGCATAATATTCACTCTCAGTTTCTTAGGGCATTTCTAAAACCTGAACCGTGTGGGTGGGCTGTAACCTTTTGATAGTTTAGTTGGCAGTGATCGTGTCGCTGGTTGCGGATGTGCCTGCATTTTCTTCCTTTACGTACAGTACAGTGCAGTACATGGCCATCGATGGGAGTATAGTGTAGGAAAAAGACACTCACACACT
>WWPM01013414.1:0-13136 GCA_023279145.1 Glomeris maerens | reverse complement strand
CACAAGTTCTGCCATAACTATTATTTTCGGTGAGTACAACTAACACGTAGATTTTCAATCACTAAGTAAATATAAATACACGCCTGATAAATAAATAAATAAATAAATAAATAATAAATACAGAACGAATGAATAAATAACAAATACAGAAATGCTTAAATAACAATATAAATTAATAGTGAATAATACATAATAATTAATAGAACCTTCCAAGGAAGTTCTACGTAAGTAATTTGAAGTTATTATTTTGGCAAAGGAGGTGATTTTGAAGATTGTCATCGACAACCACATCCCAAAACCACCATATTGTCGTATTGTCTCATTACAATATTGTTAGAACTGTCATAATAGAGCATTGATATTGGCGCAAGGGAAGTCGGGACACAACATGGTGGTGCCACCTGACGAGGGTTTACAGAATGCATCATGGCTTGAACTGTGGCATGATTCGTGGTGTTCATGTGGTCAGACAATGGAAATTTGCAGAAACCTTGACAGGCAAATGCTTGATATCTACGTGGTTCAATTACCCATTTCCATCCAATTGTATGAAAGTTGACCACTAGCTCTTTTTTATGACAACGATTCCATCCCTGGCGAAACTGCGTATTAAACAAAGCGTTGCCATAATGTTTCTTGTTCTTATTTCCGGCAGCAAATCTCTTTCTTTTCTTGCCCACTCTGTCTTCTTTCCTTCTCGATTTGATAACGAGCTGAACTTCGACTGGTTCGTTTTGCGGCCAGCAAGTGAAGTTTGTTGCCTGAATTTCCAACACCATTGCATTACGTTGTCTGATGTGAATGAGCTCATTTCGAACGTTGAAGATCAGATGTTCCAAACTTTTCATAGAGGCACGCAATGGAAGTCGGCCATTGCTTGAGCCATTCGAGATTCGGAACATGAGTCTCTTCTTCCTAGCAGTCCAATTGCCGTTCAATTCATGCATGGATTTCGGCAATTGCACGTGGATTTCAGCACGAACAACACTTTCCAAGTTGTTCACTGAGCTCAAATTGAATGACATTGGCATTTTTCGAACGCATCCAGATTCCACAAACGGTTCTGCAAACATACAAAGTTTCATTGTATAAGTTGAAATTATTGGTTTTGAATTATGAGTTCCGAAGAAGGCTCTTATTTGGAGCCGAAACTATAGAAGGCGTGGAATAAAACAGACATGTTATACTACATAGGTATATAAATAGTATATTACTACCTAAATGCTTTATGGTTTTTGAAAATGTTTCACTAAAACGAATTCACACAAAATATGACAATGAAATTGCTGTTAAAAATTAAATTGGCTGGCAATAGTATGTAACAATTATGTAAAACTTCCTATGGAATCAATTGATTTATGTAATACATAACTTTATTTCTGAGGCAGAAAAATGCATTTGTGGAAATCTAAACTATAACATACATATATCCTATACTAACAGAAAATCTAATGGTATGTAGCGTATTATTTACCTGAAAGTTCATTGCGAAGTGCTCGGATTATTCCAAAGTTGTTTTTGCTTTTCTGCCTTTCATACATTCGAAGAATGAACGGAGGTATTTTCATGGGTGAAAACTGATCGAAATTTGTAGGAAAGTCGTCCATTTCGGGGAACATATCTCGGATTGTGCTGTCATCTTCCAATGATCCAATAACTGAAATTACTGATCTGTTTGCGAGTATTAAGAGCAAAAGCAGTAGGGCAGTCATCTTTTTTAGCGTTCCTCCCACAAATTTGTTTTCAGTCACTCGAAGTGAAATACACTTTAGTGGTGGAGAAACTTGTTAGCGATGGATAAGATTGTTCGTTATATCACCTGGCCAATTGCAAACGCTGAATACATTGATATGTGCTCTGTTTTGTGAAAACTAATAATCACTTGTGAAAATTTGCCAATGTCTTTGTAGGCTGGGTTTGAGTCTCTTCACGAGCTGAATGAAATCATATTATGAATGGCTCGGGTATTGGAAACGTATTTATATACAGGCCCAAACGGACCTGGTGGTCATTTCCAACAGGAGATTGAACGGAAATGACCAAAGTCAATTTGTCTTTATTCAATATCCTGCACACGTATGTGATTGTGTATAGGAAATAGGTTATAACAATTGAGATTCCCTGTAGATTTGTATCTGAAAATAAGAGAAGTAAAATAATGCATATACACCGTAGACAATAACGCGTTTAACTTGAATTGCATGTTTTGATATTAAAGCAATAATTGCAATGCAATATATAAATATATAGAACTGTATTAAGAATTATATTAAATGTTAATTTATTGTTGAATAGAAATGTAAACTTAAAAAATATATATGACTAACACGTACTGTAATATAAGGGAGAATAATCGTGTTCATGCTAAAATGCAAAGGGAAGCGATTGAGAAAGCTGAATCCGGGATAAATAAGGAAATGAGTATGAAAATTCTGAGAATATAGTGACTGAATTACAAATGTACCAAAAGAAAACTTTTATCTGAAGTAGAAATTTAATAAGCACACGCTAAATAAACATAATTAGCATCGTAAGTTCAAATTTCTCGAATATTTTATATAAATAAGCATAGCGTTTCAATTTTGATAAACTATACATGCATATATTATAAATTTGCTGTTTCTTACCAAATGTAAAGATTCTTGTGCACGGACTATCACATCTCGCAATTGTGGGTGTGGAAGTTATTTGAAATGTAGTATATTACAAGTTTATTTTACCGGTGAAACGTTTTAACAATATTACTACTATGTTTATTTCAACAACCTTGAAGAGATTGTTTTCGAAAGAAACGTGGAAAGAAATTATTTACAGCTATAGGAAGAAATCAAGAGATAATAGTTTTCTCCAACATTGTTTGCTTCACTACAATGACCAAATGATAAGTTTGGAGAGCTATATGTATAAGATCTACTCGATTGCCTTTTTTTACCATTGTGCAGCATTGTTTGGGAAAGACTTAAATATCATGCGAACATAGTGCGCATGGCCATAGTGCTACATTTGAGCACTTGTCTCGGAATAGAATCTGGGGAAAGATAAAGTACAGAAATCTATGTGATCACTTCCTGTGAAAAACTATATATTCCAAGAAACGCGGTTTATTTTCACAGATGATTTATTATATATAAGTGTATATTTTGAATTCTTCCTTCAGTTATTTCCTCCATCGTTATTTCTTCCTTTCTATGATTAGGCCAAAATTATATATAGCCTACTAAATATAGCTGCATTTGTTATGAGAAACATTGTGTAATTTTTGTATCCATCATATGGGCACTATTTGTTTCGTTCTAATATATTTTCTGCTAGCTTAATTCCCATCACCTCCTGTATCTTGTAAAAAACAACGTAAGTTTAAGGATGCTTCAAACGTGCAATCATTTAGATTACATTTCCTTTTTGAATTGACATTTCTTCACATTTCATGGTTACTCATATCTTAATTTTACATTTCTAGCATCCTCTCATTGTGAAATTTGTTGTAAATTATCAACATAATGTGCCAAACCGAATTCATTGCAGTTTTTGAAAACGAAAAGAAACTTGTTTTGGAGAAAATAACTTAACTACTTCCTATCCGAAAGTGTTTATTAACACTAGAAAGGCCGTGGCAGTCATTTTAACTGTTTTGAATTTTTGAAGTGTTGTTATTTCGACGCTATTTGAGGTACACAATCCTGCTTTTTAGACATTTGATATTTTGTGATGTTTTCATAGTGTACTCAATTTGCCATGATTTAGAAATTTATGTCCAGAGATATAAGCCGGTATACCTAGAAAGGCCAGAGCAGTCATTTTGACTGGTGTTTTTTTCTGCTTGTATAGTCTCTCTCAAAGATGACAGTTTCAACATGCCTGGGCTTGTAATCTAGCGTTAGCTATTCAATTGGCATTCTGGATCATTTTCACTGCTTAGACATGTCTGAAATGCCTAATAAATTTGAAGCAATTTTAGCTGTGCTCAATGATATTTCGGAAAATAAATCTGAACGTGAAAATATTGATTCAGCAAGTGATAGCGACGATGAAGATTAACATCCAAACAACAACAGTTGCAAGTTTATTCCATAATGTAAAATTCAAAGAAGAAAATTAAAAGTTACATTTTTATTATTAAACGTTTATAACGCAATCAATAATGCAGAAGTCAAAATGACTGCTTTGGCCTTTCTAGGTATGGGGTATTGCCCGGCCTTTCTAGTGTTAAGTATCAAAAAGTAATTCAGATGCTGTGTTTATTTCAGTATATGAATCCCAAATCCGATTTTAAGTTCTTGCAGGGTTACTCCTAGTGTGGTATGCAGTACACTCTCTTGTGGAGGTAGACCACAAGAAGAACGAATGGTTAGCTATGGCTTCTCTGTAATACTTTTTGTAGGGTTCAGATTCTTATAAAATTCAGATTATAAAATCAAAAATGTTTCTCAAAAAGTTACTTCACAACATTCGAAAAGCAGCCATTGTACCGTGAAATATTCATTTAAACAATAATCCATGCAGCCACCAGATTATACACACAGAAAATTGTTTTCGGAATATTCTGTTTTGCCTTGAGGCCAACCTTTGAAAAGCAAACATGTAGTATTTAGGTATGCACTTTGAATTCGGGGCCTTTAATGTCAATATAAAACGACAATGAAAATATTCCACTGCGGTGTGTGTTTTTCACGAAAATGTCTAGTTACGTGATTTGAAAAAGAGTTCTCCATCAAAGTTCAAAATAAATAAAAATAACCCTTTGCATTAAATAAAGAGTTGCGAATAAATAATGATTCGTACAAGGACAGCACATTAATAATTGCAGGCCCCATTTGTTTTAGCAGGGCTTTGTAGTTAAGGACATGAATTACCTCCCACACAGGTGTCTATAAAGATTTCTCCGCTGTCATTCCGTGCCTGTTTGTTGGTCAGTTAAGACATTTAAAGTGGGAGTGTATTGTGTTTGTTTGGGTTATTTATTTTATTGGTTGTGAAGAAAAGAATGGAATGGAGAGGAACATGGCTGGGGTGACAGGGGTGAGCAGCATTGGGTTCTCTTGTGTGTGGAATGGTGCAGCTGTGTAGTGCCTACCTACCATGTATGCGAGATTTCGTTGAAGGTGGTGATCTTATCGATGCGAGAGCTGATGGGCTTTCAGGGGCTCTGAGAGGACAAGGAGAGTGATGACGTCAGAGGTTGCACAGCTGCGTGCGCACGTGTAAAGGTGAAATCGCCTGAGGCCAGTGCTAATTTATTAAGTAGGCCAAGAGGGCGGCTGAAGAGGAGGGGGAGGGAGAGAGTGCAAAGGAACACAAAATAACAACATCACACCTGGCCCATCCTGTATTGTTGCAGCGCGCCTTATTTCGCAATATCTTGCGAGCCACGTGTTTTTCTTTTCCGAATTTCACACTTATTTGCTCGAATGCAAGCGCACTTTAGTGTTCTTTGCAGCTTTTGGCAGGTTGGCAAGCAAGAACAGTTTTTTCTTTATCTTAAATCATTCAGACCAAGTATGAACTATACATGCATATACTGTAGTTTAAGAAATTGTTTGCACTCACATTTCTGCTGAAAGAAAACCATATCCCTTTTTAACATACATGTCACATATTGCATATAGTACAGTGGTGGTCATAAAAATAGGACACTTTGAGAAAGTAGCAAAATTTTACTAATATTAAACTCAATATTCCTTCGGTACAATTGTTTGCCAATTTTATTTGCATATGGGCTGTTTAGAATTAGAAATCGGTCAGTTTACCTGATGTATATTGAAATTTGCGCCGGTTTTAATTAAATTCCAGTGCAATTCTATTCAGAAGTACATAGGCATAGATCTGTCTATATTGAAACACCAGCTTTCCTAATTTCCAATGAGAAATGCTTTTCGTTAAAGAGCTGTGCACTTTAATTTACACGTTACAATTTACTTATCGTTGATTTATGGAGAAATTGTAAATTTCTTCGCATAGTCTTATAATCTTATGAGTTTTCATGAAAACTTGGGTCGTTAGTAATTTTTGCACGAGTCTGTTTTATAGATTTCTCACAATTACATGCAACCGGTGTTATTTTCGCAGTAAGCTGGAAGTGCCTAACATATAGTTAGTAACAGTTTCCTATATAATTTTTGTAGATGAGTTATATGAAAAGAAACCTGTAATTTTTTCAGGCAGGATTTTGCTCGTTTATGAAACGGGATCTAATTGAAGGAAAGAACGAAGACCGCATGAGAGTATAAAACGATGGGGTGCATTGCTTTGTTATTAGAACTCTTCAAGAGTCTCAGGGAAACACAATGACCGGTACAAAAGGTCCTTCTGCACTCTCACTCATTTCGCTCTCACCGTTTTCTAATGGCAAACACTTGTACGCTTTGAAACCTGCTTGTGATTACACTGATCTTTTCCGTGTCAACTTGATAACAAAGTGCCATTATTCTCTAATTGTAATTTCTGAATTAGTGGAAGGAAATTTGCATAATCTCGCACTGGCAATCTGTTTTTGCACTTATAATTTTGTTATAAATGTCGTTTTGTTCACGTTTACTGTGCAGCCTATAATAAATATTATGAAATCTGTTATGACATCTGCAAATCTTAAAATTACGAATTTCTAAAATTTTGAAATAATAAGCTCAATTTATTACACAGTATTTACCGTGAATGCAATGGTGTTTGAGAAGTCCTTACTATAATTGTTAAACACCTAAAATTTAATGATACAGTAGCATGATTAATGAAAAGTTAGTTGTTTGGTTTTCTAGTAGATCTAAGTTATATTGAAATACATTCCAATATGCGAAATCTGAAATTAAATTTCACATGACATGGGATTTTATATATGGACAGCAAGCAGACTGACTGCATGTAAACTACAAATTATTAAAATGAGAAGGCTGACTTGTCCAGGAATCGCGGTTGCAGCAGTTCCCAGAAAGGAAAACAGCAAATGCTGAAATCAATATTGGGTGATGAGATTTGTGAAAAGACAGGCGGTGTCAGGCGGTTTCACTGTTCGTATATAATGAAGGGACGTGTGAAAAGCAGATGAAGCCGACCGATACCAAAACAGAGGTCACGTGATATATGCTCTCTTGCTGTCCTCCGCGACGTCACTCTTATTTGATTTATTGAAGGTCGTGAGTTTTTTCAAGAAACTACGGACGAGGAAAAACATTTATATAGTATATTCTGCAAAAGTTTACATCCTTGAAAAAACACGTCGTAATTTATTACATGGTGTCACACATTGCAATATGGAAAATGAGGATAATGTATTGTAAGTGAAGCAATTGTTTACATGAACCAAATCGACCCTGGGACGTGTCACTAGGAAACAAATTACAAATATGCACATCCGGGTTGTTTGTGGGTGATATACGAACAGACCAGACTGCGTGGAGCCTGGCAACGCTGCCAGACGCCCAAAACAGACAGCCTGGCACCATTGACTTTAACTCCATAGCAATACATAGCAGCAACTGCTGACAAACTTTTCATAGCTGAGAACTAAAAGGTATAGCCTATATGTCCAAAAGCAGATCAAAAGCCAGCTCGGAAATTATCATCACTACTCCTGTAGACCAATACATGAAATTAAATCATTAACCCATTTACTACTGGAAATAGTAAAAGCAAACAAACATTCTGAACAAATCGGTTGAAATGTTTGAAAAAATGCATTTCATGAGAAGTGTACACCTACTTTCATTTTTCTATAGCACTAATGCTTCTGACCTGATTGGTTTGTTATGTTGTTTGCGGTATTACTACTTCATATTTTACTGCAGTATGAACCAGGCCTAAAAGCTCCGAGACAAAGGAATCATGCAGAGAGGGGGAGATTTATATTCGTACTTTCCTCCTGTCGTTCATTCCCACAATTCTCAAAAAATGCATTATGATACAGGAATATCGAACTAAAGATTTAAAGATTAACAGTGCCACAAATATATATTATTTAAATGGTTATATTACTTATATAAGAATGTGATGTGCGTAATAACCTTTTCTATCTTTTCCTATACACCATAAGCTAGCAGATTATTATTTGCAAAGGGTTATCAATGCAAAATTAGGTTTGTCATTCGAAAATAATAATTAATCAGTGTTTCTCCTTCAGATAGGAAAGTTTCAAAGAGACATGTACATACATATGGGTCTCTATAGACCTACTATATACTTGAGTCTGTTGTAATGCATGTGACATTTGGTTACTCCATTTATCAACACGTTCTCATCTCAAAGTTGAGGTCATTTGCACTGGTATTTATTTATTAACTCTTATGAATGGCTTTTGAAATAAACTATTTCGCGACAGACATATGACCTCGCATCAGATTGCATTTCGCCTTCTTTTTTGTTTCACTTTAAGAAAATATTAGTGTTTTTTTTGCGGCAAATGGCCTGGTGAATGACGCTGTCCAAGGAATTAAGGCTCGTGAATTTTGTTTCAATTGAATAAAAGTGAAGGGGGTGTAGCTTTCGAGTGATATGTGCATGACATGTGGCAAAGGTTATAATAAGTTTAACATATCACTCACTAATCACTAAGTAATGAAAACAAAATGAATAATCTTTGGACAGGAAATATGGCAGTCCTGCCTCGCTATTTTAGAAACTTGAAAATGTTTAATTGCCGCTACATATACCGAAATGCACAAACAAAATTGAATGAACATTCTACATATTTTCCAGCTCTAACAGCCGTTTTCCAAGGTTCCATACTTCGTTGTTTTCAGCTGAGCATGCTAACTATCTTTATAATTGCGTCAGTAATTATGCTTAAGAATTCCGTTCTTTGCGAGCATGACATGACCATTTTTATATGGCGCTGTAAATTCAAATTGGTTTATCAAGAAGTCAAGATTAACCTTCAATGCATGTTGTCAGGACGAGAATTGAAGGCAGAAATCAGCACATGGCCAGTATGTATAAGGCTATAGGTTCAGACTTTTTTAATTATCTAGCATGTGATTGTAGCATTGTTCTTATAGACGACTTTTAGGAAAACAATATATAAACGAAATATAATGTGTAATAAATACAATTTTAATGAAGCTGCATAATTTGAAATTCCCTAAATAATAATACCTATGTACAGATTTACTACAGAAAAACTTTAATTTCTTTCTTATTTAGGGTGAAAGAATTTTTTGTGGCATTCCATGTATGTAAATTAATACAACTAAACACTATTATTAAGCGTGACCCGTGCTCTTCAGCAAAAAAACTTTTTCCCCCTGATGTGCACTTTTGCTTTCGCTTTTATTTTTATTATAGTATAACCTATCACGAACACAATATGTAAGTGAGATTCGGTGAAGTCTCAAAGGAAAGCAATGGTAAAAAGTGATACTTTTTATGTGAAGTCGTATCTTTAAAGACTAGTCATGTGATATGGAGGAATCTTGGCCAATGAAATCATGGCTGCATGGCTGTTAGTTTGGAATATTTAGTCTGTAACAACACTGGAGTTATGCATGTTGCGTAGCATGGGGTCATGAATGATGGCTTTCAGTGCACACTGTGATCATTAAGTCCGTGACCCACTTCAACAGTATGCACGACGCAAATCGCAAAAGTTGAAGCAATCCTTGTTTGTATATTATTGGCTACAAGGAATCGGGTATGGGAAAAGTTAAATCACGTACAAAGTTGCACATTTCACATTTCCTTAGAGCCGGAAAGAATACATGTCAAAGCGCAAAATGTATGAATTTTAGTCGTTTCCGATATTGTCTGCACCAATAGCTATTTTTCACAAGACCAATGTTCATTGTTAGGACCGAAATACTAATTGAAAACATGGACTCGAACGGTGTTAACATGAAATCGTACAAAATTTTAATGCAATGCAAAAAAGTTAAAAGTAAAACAGTATTTGTAGTGAAGTCTTAAACGTCTAAAACCTATTGATTGCTTTTCAGTTAATCGACTACACAATATTTTGCTGTGTTTTTGCAGCTATACATAAATATCTGATGCTATTGATATTCTTATTAAAACATGTACATATATGAAAAACAAAATCTCTTGGTCGCATAGAGACAGTTGAACTATTGAGGCACCAAGTACCTGCCTGGGCTGTACAATATTGAATTTTATTAAATACTATTACAGAAGATGAATTTAATTTCTATACTAAGCAATGAATTAATAGTTGTTTGTGGGAATTTTTATTTTTGATACATTTTCTAGGAAACGAACAACGGTGTAAAGGAAGAATAAACTGCGCAGTTGGCTCGAAATAAATTTACTTGCTGGCCTATGTATTTGAAGTTACAACAGAGTAAAAAAAATATACAATGAAACATCATGTTGGTGTGCATAAGGATGTTAGGTAGGCCCTACAACATTTTCCACCTTCTCACTGCTCCTCCTGTGTATCCGGGCAACATTGCCTTTAATTCCAATGACTGTGATTGGTGGAGGAAACAATTTGATGGCCTATGCCACCCAAACCCCTGTCTGTTTCTTGTGGGCGGATAGTTTTTAGTTTAAGGAGCCGAGCAGTCTCTTGTTCTCTAGCCGTTTCTAAAGTTCATGTTTGCTCTTCGCCAGATGGCGCACCATACTTCATTTTTACCGCTTCTGCTGTCAACGCATGATATTTTTTTTCTTCTGGGCTTTCTACTTCACATCAGCTTCATAAATATCTTTCGTCGTAATCTTCAGCATAGTTTTCTCAGAACAAAATCGCGATCTGATCGATAACGTCAACAGTTTTCCTTGTGATGAATACGAAAACTTTGAAAGAGATACGTCAACTTGTTCAGATTCTTAGGGGGTTATAACTTTAATCCAGTTGTATGTAATTCTATTTAGTCCGATTTGCCTACTCTCCCACTGTTGAAGTGATTTCTATGAATAATTCCTTTGTTTGCATTTGGCTGCAAATTAGTTCCAAACAATAGTTTAAATTTGCATTTTCATTATTTGAAAATCTATTATATTTTTGGCCATATTTTAGGCCGATACCTAATGGCGTTTCGGTTTTGTTTGCTCACTATACACTTTGCTGAGAAAGGCAAGTTCAATTCGCCAGGTGTTCCTTCTGTAAACAAACAAAGGGAGAAGTATCAACAATGTCACATGACGAAGCTTGCACCTATTGGTCGAAATTGTTTCACTGCGCAATTTAATGTGTGGAGTCGATTTTGTTTTGTCATCACCTGAACATTACACTCCTGTGCCCTTGTCCGTGTTTTAAAGTCTTTGTTACACCATCCAGAGAATAATACGATGTTTTCTTTTCAATATGAATGCTACTGGTTCATTTGCAGTAGCAAATAGGCACAACATTCTTAGAAATGGTTGATTACTGCCCTATAACTGTTTATTTTATTCTAAAAAGGTGAAGTAAGCAAAATAGTTATTGGCTTTGCTGGACATACTAAACCTTCAAAATATCATTGACATGCATAATTGACAGGAGAAAAGTATAGTTTTGTTTGTTCCGAAATATATTTTCAACATTTCAGATTACAAATGATCTTCTATTCCAGAATTCGACTTCTAGCACTATCTGAATTGTCATATACAAATTACAAAATTAAATAACTAACAACTTGTGTAAACATTAACCCACAATTGTGCTGCTAAGGTTGCAACTACCCAGCAAAGCATCGAAAGTTTTATGAAATTGCTGACAATTGCCATTTTTAAGCGCTTTCATTTCAACTTACTTCATTTTTACGAATAAATGGTCTTCATATGCAGGCTGGACAAATATAAACATGTATAATCGACTGAGTTGTACTTTACACGCCATCTCGTGAAAAGTGAAGCAACCATGTAGTAGGTACCTACGTACATATAGTGGTGCATACGTGTAAATAGGACACTGAAAACCTAGCAAAATTTTAATATCAAACGCATATTTCATCAACGCAATTATTTGTCAATTTTTTTATTTGCTATAGGCTTTGAACTCTCACGAATGTATTAAAATACGTACAGTACACACTCGTTTTAAGCCACATACATTATAAGACACTTTGTGTTTCAAGACAAAGTCCCGATGTCATTTCCACGACGTGTCCTCCCTAACAAAAAATTTTTAAAGCTGCCGCAGGTCTGCAATAAATCTGTGAATGTTTCACCGGCAGCCTTATTGCATGCTTGCATGCATGCCACATAGCTGCAATGTGCAGGTCTGCAATAAAGCTGCCAGTGAAACATTCACAGCTTTTTTGCAGACTTGCAGGCATGTGACATGCATGTGACAGCCAACAATTTTTGTTAGGGCTGTAGCGGTAGAGAATCAAAAGACATTTGGGTATCTTATAAGTTATAACGCGAACGATCTGTATAGTTGAAATTCGTGAAGTGTACTGGGGTATATGTACACAGAATATCATTGGACGCGCAGCTGGGCATATGAGACATTTCTAGCATATTCAGTCAGAACGGAAGTGAAGTGCGACAATCAATTTCAATGTTGCATTTCATAAGTACTACCAGTGTGCTCCAGTATATTAGAAATACGTAATGATTTTTGGAAGCTAAACTCTGATTTTAATGTCAAATTTTAAAATCACCCATTAGTCACTCCTATACATACATAACGAAACTATATCCACAAAGAGGAGTAGTTTGGTGTATGCAACATTATAATTCTAAATACTAGTCAATGTACTACAATGCGTTTAGAAAACACAAAATAACTTAATTAAAATAACACTAATTCGATCCACGACAATTACGATCGAGAGTAATTAATTGTGCGACTTTCGGAGAACAACTAATTAAATTAATTTTAATACTTTAATAATATAACTTGGTAGGGCGCCTTTGGCATCTATAAGTACTTCTCGGATTAGGCGCGGAATAGAGTGAACATTTTTTTATTTTACTTAAATTGGTATTTACATTTGACCAAATCGAAAAGAGCTTTGTTAAATTTTTGAATGCACAATCGTTCATCTCGTTTAACTATATAATATCCTCCATAAATCTGCAATAGGATTGCGGTCCAGAGAATTTTGAGGCCATATCATAATTTGGAAATTATGAACAGAGAACAATTCAAGTTATAGAACATAGGAAACATGTTTACGACCATAAAATTAATGCGTTCTAACATTATTAGAGCCCTCTAGACATAAAATAACACCACTTTTGTCCCCATTCCACTCGCATTACCC